>NCKU01000351.1:0-45677 GCA_003675995.1 Dinothrombium tinctorium | reverse complement strand
TATAATTATTTTTATCTCTATAATTATTATTGTTAAAACGTTTTAAAAGCAATTTTTCAGTGCTTTGATATAGAATTATGAGACATCTTTCATAAAATAGAAATTGAATAGTACTTTCATTTAAAACAAACCGGGTGAGAATCGGTTGAGATTTAGGCCCGTAATCGAAAAAACAAAAAATTTCGCCATAGACTTAATGTAAAAGTTTGCACGCGAATAACTTGCTTCACGCGCAAAATTCGCACCTATGATGGGGGTAATTCTTAATACACACATGAACTTCTATCTGTATACCAAGTTTCATTGAAATCGGGAACGGGCACAAAAAATAGGTTCCTTGTAAGATAGAAATGCTTAAAATTTGTTTTTCAATTAATTGGCTTCCGAGCAAATTTCCGTCTTGAAATAAGCGCATAACATCGTTGCTCTCTAAGCTAGCGCGTGATTGCATGAAAATCGGCGCTTAAGAAGCAATAGCTTTAGATGGTCAAGCAAACCGAAAGCGTGAGCGCCATGAACCGTGGCCAATAAAAACGAGTAACTTATTTGTGCAAATGTCAACGCAAATGAAACGTGTTTTCGAGTGAGCGACTCGAGAAAGGATAAAGCTCGCTTATAAATATTTGCAAAAATGGTGTCTTTGAATGAAATTGCGTAAACAGCGGTCTGTAAAGATGCGATGAAAGTAATGAATGCGCTTTCTTGTTTGCAGCGTTACGCGCGCACAAAGTTACATACATTTTCCATTATAATCTCATTTTCATTCCTTTTTTTGCTGCTCACTTAAAGCGTAACGCGCTGTTTGCGTTGATTTACACGCTTTCGCGATGAAAGCTACAATGGCACACCATTCACGAGATTATTTCGCGCACACAGAAGCAGTGTGTTGATCATTTTCGCAGTAATTGCGTATTGATTGTGATCGCGAGAAAAAAGCGAAATAAGTGAAAACGCGAGGCATCAACTGCGGCGATGTTTTGAAAAAATATTTTGGTCGCAAAAAAAAAATCGCAGAGAAAAGCAGCGAGCGTTCAGAGAGCGACTTGCGTGCGCGTTTCGCGAGCGAAGAAGGGCATTCACACTTTGCGCTTCGGGCATTTGTCTTGTTTCGGAGCACGTCTATTTAAAAATTCGAGTGCATCAATTGATGCAAAAATGCGGCGCATATTTCTCAGCAAATAAACACGATTCGGATGCTGTGCAAAACCGATGAAATGTGTTTCCGCAGTAGTTAATAAGCCTTGTCGAAAGCGTTGGCATCGCTTTGTCTCGAAAGCTTGACAGCCTTTTTCGAATAAAGCGAAAAGAGCTTCGTTGAATCTGCTTTCCATTGATATCTTTGTTAAAAATCTGTCAAAGAAAAAGATTGCGCGAGAAGAGGAAAAAAAGAGAAAACATGCCGTTCGTCAATGATAATGACGCTGGAAGAATGCGGCCGACTTTTTTCTCTCTTTCTCTCTCTCTCTCTCTCTCTTCCACCAGCAGCCGCAATTTAACGATGCATTTCGAAATCAAATTCAATTAAGCGTGAATTTTGCGGTTTCCGACAGCGATTAATTACAACTGCCGTCGATAATTGTGCGGCAAATTTGTATCTGCTGTTTATATTTAATACGCAATGTATTTCATTTAATAATGCGAGCGAACGGCTGCGATTGCTTCATTTCGCTCACCGCGCAAGAATTGTGAGCGCAGCAGAAGAAATCAGTGTGTTACGCTTTAAAAATGAAGCTTTTAAAGAGATTGGATTTGAAGATTGAGTAACTCGCGATGAAACAATAAAAGAAAAGTTTTCTTCTGTTTCGACGACAAAAAGCAGCGAAACGAAAGCGTTTTTCGTGCAAAATGTTCTCGCATTTGCTTTCGCACATTTTGAGGTCAGGTCGACACTATTGGTTTACATCGTCGAAACCTGATTATCTTCTCTTGCGAGAAGAGATAATTTTTACATCGAGACGGTGGCATCGGTTCGTCTGTCATGTACAGTACAAAAAACAAGAAAAGTAAAAACCACGTGTTTTGAAAGGGGTTAGCGCGTCTGCTTGAGTTGAGTGCGTTCCCTGTTCTTTTTGTTTAATTTACGGTTTTATTATCCGAAATTGATGAATATTTTCTCAGCGCCTGTTTGTCCTCAATACGCTTCTTCGCGCGTTCTTCGACCTTTCAAAAGAAATGCAAAAAAATTTAAGATTATGCTGGTAAACGAAGCTAGAAAAAGCGATTCTCCGTTCGCGGCGAATAGATAAAATTGAGCGTTTATTTAATTCGTCGAAATTTATTCGATCTATTTTTGAAAATGAAACGCATTCCATATTTACACAACATTTTTACATATTGAAAGCGAGAAAGTTTTAAAGCAAATGATAATTCGTTTGCTATTTTTGGCAAATTTCGGTGCAACGAAAGCATACTTTATGCACTTTATTGCCGATTATTCGAAATTAAGATTTTTTTCTTTTTTGATTACATTTTAAAAAGTGAGTTAAATTTAATTTTGTAATCACAGAAAAGAATGAGAGAAGAGTCCGACCGAAAATTAGCGAATTAAAGTGAGACTAAAACGCATACGAAATTATGAGGAAAAAAATCGTTGCCAATTGAAATAAAAGTCACTGAAAGCGTTCCACATATAAATTAGATAAAAGATAAAAAGTTAAATTTGCTTGTGGCACATAAATGAACCTCTTATTTTGCAGATTGCGATCAAAATAAGAGCGATGGTAGCGATGGAGAATCGATGAGGCACTTCGTACTTGAAAATAAGGCACTTTTCACTATCAACAACAATAAAACAATAAACAACAGTTAATACTGCACCAAATTCACAGTTGATTTGATTCACAGTGAAAACCTAATTTTTTTCGTTTTTTCACGAAACAGTTTCCCCACGAAGTATCACTTTCCACAGTTTCGCAATTGACTTTTCTGCTTGTGGCTAACCGACGGAAAACAAAGTCCAAAAATAAAGGTAATATAGAAAAAAAAGAAAAAAGAAAACCGCACGAGTTATAATCTTGGTAGCGACAATCAAGTAAGTTTCATCTTTTAAATTATACAAATATAAATAAATTATTTCATGCGTCGAGCGATAAGTGAACAACACTATACCAATTTCGAGGCTTTGGACGGATCGTAGTTCTCGAATTTCCATCTCTGGTTAGCGACTGACTCGCTGCATTCTTTCATCAACAAAAGCGCTGCAAGATAGACGAATGGTTAAGATGGGTTACAAGCAGAGGAAATTCAATGTAAAATTTACAAATTGGATATTTGTTAAATTAAAACGTGTTCAAGCTAATTCAATTTAATAGATATCCAATTGAATTTTCTGAAACAAACCTTTTTCTTCGTCCGTTTTCCAGCGTTGCATCAACAATTTATCCGCATCCGCCGACATTTCAAGGCACTTTCCACTACTTCCGTGTTTGATTTGCTTCAACTTCAAACATGCAAAAAAAGAACAAATGGTGAAAAGATGGTCATTAATGGGAGCGCAGATTTCACGGTATAAAAAGCAAACTTACTTTGTCATTGTATATCCAGAGTTGATTTCCTTTCGCGCCATGACATGGATAAAGTACGACTTCTTTGCCAGCATAATCGAGACATGCTTCGTCTCTTCTGATTTCACCGTCTTTGCTGAGAAGAAAATACTACGAAGAGAAGCGAGAAAGCTTATTAGCAAAATGAATCTAATCAAAAACTGAAGCGAACATCGTTCATTCTCGATTAAAACAACTTGTTGGTCAGCAAGAAAGTGACCAGAAAGAAAACATCAGCAAAAAGTAAGTGAAAAAGAAACAAATGGCAAAACAAAGTATCAAGGGCTATATATGAGCGATTGTGTAAGAGAATATCGAATTAGTACCTGATTGCCCCCTTGGTTATGGCATGGATAAAGGCCAACGGGTTTGTGCAAGTCTTGCTTACGAGCAGGACTATCAAGGCACAGTTTCTGAGAGGAACTTCCTCCGAGGTTCCGCACCTAAAAAATCGAATTCAAAAATCTCGATCGATGGGCAGTGCACACTGTACCTCTCCCGAAGCGACTGCTTCGCCAGGAATAAATAATTCAGGATAAATATTTTTGATGTACCATTCAAATGAATTACATTTGAGCTGTTCTCGGAGCTGCTTTCGATCGGAAATATCGCCGAAATCGCCCTGTTGAAACGAACAAACATTGTTAAACAAGAGTGCAATCACTTCCATTATCTGTTAATTACCAAATCGTTGCCGATTCTTTGGTAATAATACTTCTTATAATCATCCATCCACACTTCGGCTAATCTAATTGAGTTACGCTTAAGCACATTAACGCCAGTTCGCCATTTGTACGGACTGCGGCTTCGAAAGATGTGGCCGACGTGCGAGCAGGGAATTATTTCGAGTTTGCCACCGCACATCCATGTCTAAGTGTTGAATAATGAAGAAAAATGAATTATTTTCGAAGAGACAATTTAGAAGATGAAAATAGATATGAGAGAATGAAGAGCACTCGTGTTATACCTTAAATGAAAGTTCTAAATTCTCTCCTCCCCATATATCAAATCCGCTGTCATACGTTCCAAGTTTCTCGAAAAAATCTTTGCTTATAGAAAATAATCCTCCAGCCATTGTCGGAGAGCTAGAGATTGGCGACGAACGGGAGAGAGGAGATTAGTTACTTTTGCACAATTCGATCGCGAAAGAGACGAAAAAGAGAAATTATTGCGTTCAACTGTCAATGTGATAACCTCGTTGTGTTCGTTGCAAAGCAGCGAGAAGAAAAGTTGATGTAACTTTGACCGAACAGTGTGTAAGCAGCGTTGTAATCGGGTTTAAAACGACAAGCAAAAGCGAACAAATCGAATCACTTACGGAACAGGATCGGTGGAATGTTTGCGCGTTTGCTTCACCCGATCGGGAATTGCGTGCCAATTAAACTGAAGATTCCAGTCGAAGCCTCCGACATTGATCGAAGATAATTCGGGTCTATGATGGTATTCGAATGTTTTGTCATTTATAACGTCGATTACGGGACAAACGACGGCAAATGGATCGCGAGCGATTCGGTCGAGAAGCGGTTCGAGCCATCCCTCTGTGCACTCACAGTGCGAGTCGAGGTAAGTGACCACAGGAGCAGTGGCTGCTTTAAAGCCCAGCAGACGCGCTCTAATCAATCCTTCTCTTTTCGACGCTCGAACAATGCGTACTTTTCGCAACTTTTTTGCGTAATTTTCCAACTGTTCGCCCAAATGTGCTGAAAACAAAAAACCGGTGAGAAACGGAATTGCTTTTAATTAACGCATTCGTGTGCCGATCGATACGCACAGCGCGCAGTAAACGCACTCTTCAACGACCACTGTGTAAAAACTATTCGCCGATATATTTGATAGTCTTTTCAAATTTCGCTATTTTAATTTCGAATACTATTCAATGAAGCTATTAAAAATAGAGAGAGAGGATTGTTCTTTCGATTCATTTCTGCACTTTAAACAAACCTCGAGCAATTTGATTTATATTGCATAAAGCAAATGCAAAATATTTGCCTATTCTCGTCTCGTTGAGATGCGCATTTATGAGATTGTGCGTTAATGTGTGAGGTCTTAAGCTCGAAGAAAATGATGATAATTTTTTAAATAAATGTAATCAGAAACAAATTCTGGACACCCGTTGCTGCTATGAAAGCAATTTGATTACTTGCAGGAGAGATAAACGATAAATCATATAAACGAGCATTGTAACATTCGGCATAGTTTACCGCTAGTTTCAATCTCGTTTTAAATCAACGATAGACGAATCTAAAACTAAAGCATAGGTAAAATGTTTTCCGCATGCATTTGCTTATTAACTAAAGTGCCGTCAATAATCCAACTTAGTACTTATTAAGCGCTAAATATTATTTTTACCTCTAATTATTATTTATGTTAAAACATCTAAAGAGCACATTTTTAGTGCTTTTATACAGAATAATTTAATTATACAGAATTATCAGACGTGATTCATAAGATAGCTGTTGAATAGCACTTTCTTTTAAAACAAACCAGATGAAAATCGGAATCACATATGACGTTCTTTCTACATATTAACTTTCATTGAAATCGGTATTTGGCGCAAAAAGTGGTTTGCTTATAACTAAATAAGTAAAGTGTTATTGCAAGCTAAAGAAAAATATTAATAAATTTTAAGCTAAATTAATCAATAAACTACTCATTGAATTCGCTTAATAATTTTGCGAAACGAAAAAAGTTCGAATTCATATTTCAAATTTTAAAAAAGAATTGAGGTAGCCGAAAAAAGTTTCGCATTCCATGACAACAATTACGTGAAATAAAGCGCGAAACACTTTCAATTGAATTTTTCGTGCTTTTTTAATAGACAAAAAAGATGTAAATTAAAACTTCTGCGAACTTGATTTTGATCATTGAAAAAACACAAAGCAAACTCTTTCAGTGCGAATAAACGAATGTAAATAAACTCGAAACTCAATAAATTCGTTATTGACATTGAAACGAAGGATGCAAGAGTGATGAGACAGTCTAAAAGGCGATTTGGGAAAATAATATTTTAGCAAAGTGGAGGTTAGCTCTCAGAAGTATCAATTTCAACGATTACTTTTTGAATTGAATATCGATGAAATTGAATCGCATTTATTTAAATGTGCTTTTTCGAGAGAGAGAAAACATTTTAAAATTTTTGCTAAATATTTCGACGGTTTTATCCTCTTTGAATCTTTCGTGCAAACTCTAGTGAGTGAATAATCAATCAAAAAGATCAAATTAATAGAACTTTTAGCAAAGCATCTCTATTAATTGTATTCTAATTTTCATCAGTTTGGCGACTATTAAAGTGTAAAAAGTAATTGCATTCGAAGCGAAGGTATGATGAATATTGATCAACGAAAGCGCTCTTCTTTTTTTTTTCTTTCCTACAACATCTAATCCGTTGATTAAACTTTTCGCTACAGTTAATTAAAAAGAAAATTTATCGTCGCCGAAATGAGCGAAGCTAAATTAGCAGAATAAATAGCCGCGCAAACAGATTAAAGTTCAGCGTGCGTTTTAAACTGCGTAAATATCGTTCGCGAAATCATTTTCACAAATATGAAAAACATTTTTCAAAAAAGAATAAGTTGCATTCTTTTTATCGAATGCAAAAATGAGTGCAATTTAAGGCGAGGAAGAATGAAAGAAGTATGCAACGCACGAAATATTACAGCGATGCACAAAAAGCTTATGTCGCTTCCAGGCAAAATGAACCATAAAAAGGCTCTCGAAAAGTGTTATAGCGATGAATTTAACATGCCTCATCCATTTTAATCCGCTTTTTGCAACACTGTCTCGATAAATTATCTACAAATATTCATTATGCGACTTTAGTTTCTACCTTCTTCGCAACCACAGCGATGATTGGAAATAAGTTCTTAAGAAATCAAGCGAATGAACACAAGTATGAAGAATAGGAGAGAAAAAAGAATCGAGAAGATAGCTCGTTAGGGCAATAAACAGTTTTAAATTCGGCTGAAAATCAGATTTTTTGCGCTCGTGTTCAAAAACCTCATTGTTCAGAGACGATTGATATCGATTGTGTTCGATTGCTTTTTAAATACGAGTCAAAAACTGTCGAATTGATATTTTCTTATTCTTGTGAGGCAAAATTTTAAGAAAAAATTGCGAGATTAAAGAAAAAGCTTTGTTTTAAATCGCACAATATTTGCATAAATTACAAGCAGCATGTGGCAACTTACGTTTGGAAATCAGATCGGAAAAGTCATCAACGAGAATGATCTCTTCGATTAGATGCGGAGGCGAACGGTTGAGAACACTGTGAATCGTGCGTATCAAAACAGACCAAGCTTCGTTGTGAAAGCATATTATCACACTTGTTGCCGGCAATTTTTCCGCGTATCGCAAGTTCTTACATCTGAAATGGGTTATAAAGTTCTCGTTAAAAGCGATGAGTATTTTTTAAAGCTAAGTAGCCACTAGAGCTCTCAAATCTCTCTCAAGTCTTAACATTTTCAAACAGAAAACAGTAAATCTGTTTTTAACGACGTGTTGTGGGAGTTTTTTTGCAAAGCAAATGTATCAGTTTGATCGATATTGCGGTTAATGAATTACATCTCGTGTCGTTCAATATATTTTTTAAATAATGGTAACTATTTCGCTCAGCCATAACGCTAATGATCGCTGTATTAATTTGATACATGCGTTTATAAAATGATTCGCCTTGTTTGTAACCATTTTCATTGCGATCAATTTTTCTTTTCACTTTATCGCTGCAGGATCATTTATGTTTAAAAATTTGCATAATGTGCATCAATCTCTCTGATTGTCGAAAATATTTTATTCGGTTGCTCTGCAAGAAATATGCGCCCAATCACAAAGCAACATCAAGCACAAGTAAGTACAGTCGATGATGGAATGCTTTGCGACATTTTCATTAAATTTACCGCTTTTTTAAAGAGACTGGATCGTTAAATATGCAATTAGCGATATTGTAGAGTAGTTTAACTGTAAATACAAAAATTGATAACATTCGCGCAACAAACAGAGGATGAAATGCGTTATGAAAATTGATGCAATTCGAAATGGAGAGATGTAGATGGCTTGTCAAGGAGAATAAGCGATTTGACGATGTGGCGATTTGAAGAAAAGAAAAAGAAAGTCGAGAAAGGGGAGAAGATGCATATAATAAGCAATCATTGCGAGTGAATGCTAACACTTTGTGAGACTCATTTATGCCATTGTTACGAGATTTTCATCGCTTTCTGCACTCAAACTTATGTGTGTGTGAAAGAAGCGAGTGTTTGTATACTTTCGCGAATGTTTGGTGCGATGTTAGTCTTGTTTTCTCAGCGAGGGAAAAGAAAATCAAAAAGTGCGAGCGCTTCTTTGCTTCGCTTTCTTTGCTCGCGAGAATCGAGGCAAAACTCGCAGCGAGTTCGAAGAGATGTGTTCAAAACGCTCCGTGCGTTTTAAAATTAGGAGAACGTACATAATACTATCGCTTGTTTCGCTGCTCGCAGGCGGCATTCAATAAATGCGAGTGAAAAAGAGAAAATAAAGAAGTGACAGTGAATAGCAAACGTTTGATTGATTGTGTTCTAATAACGGGCGAGAAAAAGCATGGCGCTTCTTCCATGAGGGTAGTGCGCGATCGCTTCGCTTCAGGTCCAAAGAATCAAAAAGAAGAGAACAATTCAGTTTTACTATTTTCTCATAAGGAGTAATCCGCTTTGTTATGAATGGGATGGTTGCGACAAATCATGCTTTACATTATGTTTTGACATTTAAAAACTGTATTGAGACCGAAAGCGGATCGATCGCGCGCTCTTCGCAATTAATTTGACACGGTGGTCAATGCACTCAGCGATAGGCCAACCGTTGTACACGAGTGATTCGCAATTAAAGTTAATTTCCGATGGAAGAAAAGAACTTACGCAGGATCGCGAACATCAGGAAGAGATCTGTTCACTGAGATCATATCACTGACATATTGATTGAAGGCATTATCAGTCCAGCCTTGTGACACCAAAGTTTGAACAGCACTCGAAAGATTCTTAGGCAAAATGACTGGTTTGCCCATTTCACCGGCACCCGCAACGTTCGCTGGTGGTGGAATCACAGCTTCTTGCTCAAGAATTTTCTTTTTCTCCTGCTCAAGTGCGAAAAGGGCAAAGTATTACGAGTGCGAGACAATAAATGAATAATACTTACATCGTTATTATATCGAACTCGATGACGTTTACGCTTCCAATCAATAGGTTTGTACAGTTTTTGATCCTCATTTTCATCTTTCATCTCCTTATCAATGTTCACATCATTGTTCCTTTGCTTCACTTCGTTTTTCATCTCGTTTTCACTCTCTTTAAAATCTGGCAACTTCGCGACATTCTCATTATTTTGATGCGCCAACTGAGGTGGCTGAATCTCGTTGATATTTGGCTCATTGTTACTGTTGATGCTATTGCTCTTCGAAGCATTTCGATCACTATACGTGATGATGAGTGTGACGAGAAACCAGGTGAGAGGAATCAGCAGTAATACTTTCAAGAAGAGACTTCTTCTTCGTGGAAATAGTAAAAGCATGTTTTGACTACACAACAACGGTTGCGTTTTGGTTGCTTCTTTCTAGACTATCTCGATTGATGTTTACAACTTTCAGACCATAACCTTTAAAAAGAATAATTGAACCAGTCAGTATTTGCGATTCATTTTATTAATAGTTTTGGGTCAGCTATTAAACTTGGAAACAAACATATTGTGATAGGTGTGTGTATATATCACTTTACAGCTCCTGCCAAAATGTTTTGCGAATATACCGGTTTTATATGAACAAAATAACAAAACATTGTGGCAGAACGTGTATTCAAAATGCATTGCAAGATTAATTTCAACAAAATGGTTATACATTAGCTTAAAAAGGCTTGTCAAAACGAAAGTGGGCGTAGTAAACAATTGAATTAATTTATTTCAGAAGGGCTTATCATATTTCACGAAACATTGTTACGAAAGCATTAGTGAAAAACACGTTCAATTGTTCGATTGATCTTATCAAAAGTCGCATTCGTTAAAAGACATCATCTCCACTTGTTTTAACAAAGATAGGAATTTACACAAAGTGATCGTTTTACATCAAGTGCTCATCGCACAATCGCTGTTTAAAAAGTGGAGTGTTTTGAAGACGAAAGAACACATAAGCGTTGCACAATAACTTAAGAGATATACAAATCGAGTGCAATTTCAATTATGAACGCGTTCTTAGAAGTGATTTTGCAATCATAGTTACGTGCATTTCACATCAGTGAGCGTTTCAATGCAAACATTATATAATAAACGTGTATGAAAAAAAGAGAATGCGAATGAAAAAATAAATTTGTTTTGCAAAAAACATTGGGAGCGAAGCAGAAGTGAAAAACGTTGAAGAGAATTCTTTACTTGTGAAAAGATCTTTAAACTTATGTAAAATGCAACGGGAAAGCTTATACAATAGTGTGAGAGAAAGAAGAACGGACTCTCAACTGTTTCATTGAAAAATTCGCTGCTAAAACTAACTTTATACAGTGTGTTTATGTACTATCTTTAGGTATAACTTTTTCTTTTATTCTTCGATAAGCTTTGTGTAAATACTTTGATCCGAAAGAATGAGTAAAGCAGGAGAGAAGCTAGTTTTCAAGTCAGTCGACGGTCAAATTGTGTTGGCGAAAACGTCTCTCTTTCGTCGCCCTGTCAAATGATAACTTAATGTTTGAAAAAGAAAAGAAGATATGCGACATTATTCTCCTCTCTCTCTCTCTCTCTCTCTCTCTAGCGCTCGCTCTCGCTGTATTCATGACATCGCTGGATGTATTTCAAACACAACCGAAACCCGTTTTAGCCGTCACGATTAGATAGCCAGTAATTTTGGCGAATTTCGAGTTTATTTTAATGATTCGTCCGCTATGCGACAAAAATTATAGAACACAAATGATGAATAATGTAATTTATTCGCAAACATTATTTGGTTTAATTGTTATTCTCTGCAGCCATTGACCGAAAAAGAAAATCTGGTTTCGATCGAACACGTTCGAAAAGAGAAATCAAGGAAAGGAAAAGGATGAAGAAAGGAAATTTTCACGGATTTCGAAAGCTTTCTCGTGATTCGTTTTTGCCAAAGATGAGAAAAAAATCATTATCCGCTGATACATTGAGTGCATGTAAGTTACATACGAATTAATCGAAAAAGTACCGACTTTTGCCTCACTCGTTCACTCTCTTCGGGTCACAGTCTCTTCATTGACGCTACTCATCAATCCTCGAGAGACTTGTAATGTTCTTAAATGCGTTTCGATTCAATTCAATTAATAAATCTGATCACAGTGACCATTGGATCGAAACGAAGTAAGAAGCAGCAAACGAGGAGAAAAAGATGATACAATGAAGAAACGCAGCGAGCGATCAAAAGCGGAGAAAGAATCGACTCTAGCAAGTTCTTCATTCTCTTTCTGTCAATGTTTCTGGACACAAGAACGATGATCACTCGCGATTGCGACAGAAATGCTGGTTATCTTTTCATACAGATATCCATTCGTTTAAGTGAACAATGAACAACTATTAGAGAAGTGCAACACTTTCTGGTCACTTGAACATTTCGTGCTAAAAGTTGTGCGCAAAGCGTCACATAACTATTGTAAATTATCTGAATGTTATCTAATCGTAGTGCATCAAAACACTGCGCAAAACAAATGTATTATTATCCTTGTGGCAATTGCAATCAAAGTAAAGTGCAGTGGATGAGAGTTACATGTGTCGAAATAACACAACTGTTTTTTGTCCAATGGACTCAAAAGTATCGAGAGAATGCTAGTGAACCAAGTCTCTACGTAATGCTTAATGGCTAAGAAATCAAAGAAAAAATTATCAATACGTCCATACGATTCTGCTTCTGAGGCATGATTGCTTTACTTTCATCTTCATTGCGTTAGTTAAAAGAGAGAAGAAAAATGCCAGAAACATTCGTTAGATTACGACTATTTATATATGAGTTTATGTATGTGTGTGTTTGTATGTATGTTTGTTCGTCCAAATGATCAACGAAATGCACTTTGCTTTTTATCAAAGCTTTTCTCAACAAAATTGTTCTCCATTATTGAGCACATTCATCGTTGCATTATTAACAACAGGATTTTAATTTGCAAGATTCATTCAAAAATTGAAAATATAAAAATTTGTTGATAAATTAAACAAAAGAAGCTTACGACCTTACAAAAAATCAAGTAAAGTGATTGAATAAATGTTAGGGCTTCACAGGAGAAATCAATTATCAATCGACGAAAAAGTTGTGATTATTTCTAAAATTTTGTGTGAACTTTAAGTTTTCACGAGACACTATTTTTCGCTTGATTAAAGTATTGCTGTGAAAAACGAGTTTCGATTATCGAAAAGTAAGCTCAATTGCAAAGCATCACCAATAGTTGAGCGTGTCGTAAAAGTTGCTTTGCAGTTAAGTTCACTTTCGATAATCGAAACATTTTATTTTGAATACTTCAATAGATTCTTTAAAATTTCAATGTTTTCTGTAAAATTCTCAACTAAAATAATACACGTACTACTCCCGACACACAGATGTATACACAGCAGTGATGCATCATTTACGAAGTTGTATACTTTTTGTGTCGAGAGTAGTACACTCAATTCATTTAAAAATTAAGCAAAATTAATGCAAAAGCCAATGGTGAAATGCTTAATTTTCAATTGAACAGAGTGTACAAACTGGTCTTGCACAAAAATTTATTCAAAGAATTTTAATGCTAAATAATTATGAGAAAATATTTCTTACTTTAAAGGAAGGGTTATTTTTGTTCTTTGAAAAACGTTTTCTAGTGGTGCAAAAAAGCGCAGATTCCAGATAATATCAATTCAATTTCATTCAAAAAAACTTGTTCACTAATTGAATAACTTTTTTGTGCTGATTTTCAAACATATAATTAATTTGTGTTTTCTATTTCAAATGCTATTGTTATTGTTTTTGATTTACCTGCATTTATTTAACTTTCTTTGAATAAACAAAAAATTTTCAATTAGCCTTGCATCGTTAAGAGAAGCGTGATATTAATAGGGGTTTAGTTAAATTCATGCTTAAATTGTGATAGAAGACATTTGAAATGAGCACCGATGCAATCAAGAGATTCAATAATATGTACAGCTACCATCAATTTATGTTGTATCCTATCAGCGATCGAACATTAAATCACCTGAATTTAATGATTATTTTCAGATAAAAGTTTAGGGCAACATTTAAAATTATTTAAATTAAAAATGTCCCAAGTGATTTATGAAGTTAAGAGGAAATTTATTAAATTTTATTTCATGAGAGTAGAGCTCCTAGGAAATCGAAACAAACAAAGATTTTGGCAACGATGTAAAAACTATTCAACGCTTGTTGTAAGCCATGGAAACTTTGCCATGGTTTTATTTGACATTATTGAATTCGAAGTTTGTTTTATTGAATTTTCCCCTCTATTAAAGGCAAAGAGAGAAATGCTTTTAAAGAGGTAAAAAATGTGTTTAACAGTTTTTCACAAATGAAAAAGCTGAAAAAATAGGTGAAATGAAATAGCGTTATGTGAAAACGTAAAATGAAAATTTAATTTACTGAAAAGCTTTTAAATATTAATTTTTGTGATGAGAATTGCGCCATTTGCATATTTGTACAACATATGAAAATGTATGAGGTTGCAGTGATAATCGAGCGTTTTAGAAGCGCAAAAACAAACAAAACCTCTTCTTTTACTGCATTTTTGGAAAAGCGTTAAAAGGCAAGTTCGCAATTAACATTAAATGATTATCACACATCCTTGGCGACAGTTTCGAGTGACTTGTTAATTACCAGTAGTGATAAAGAAATCAACTATGGCTGATAGTTAGCCAAAGTTCAGATGAAATTGAGTGTGGATGCTGAAGCTACCGCAGTAGAAAATTGCTAGTTAAACGTTTACTTTTAGAATCATTATTTTATTTTATCATTATCATTATTTAATTAATTCACAAAGTTATCAATTGAATGCATTTATTTCAAAAAGGCGTATCTATACATTGTTAGAAAAGTCCTTTTTAAATAACTAAATTCAATTGTCAACTCTTCAAATAACACTCGTTGAAAAATCTCTTCGAAAAAAACATGATAATGAGAGAATGAATTTCCTTATCTCTTATTAAGATTAAGCAAAATCAAATAAAAATAAACTCGAAACTTAATTTAGACTAAAGACAAAGAGCATTAACAAGATTTAAAACAAAAAATGAGCTAAAAATATGCGTAAAAGAAAGAAAGAGTTGAAAGATTAATAGGGCTAACAATCAATAGTGTTGACGCGCAAATGCACATGAATTGAATGACACAATCTTATATATTGCGAGAATTGTAACCTTATTCTCGTCTTTAAAATTGGGATCAACTGAAACAGAAAGAAAAAAGGCGAAAAGCGAAAGAGTATGACGAAATTCGCCGAGCATGGTAATCGGTTTCAGCGGGAAGCTAATATATGCAAATTTTACGCCCGCTTCACTAGTGATCAAGTAGCATAGAGTGAATGCTTTCAATACCGATGCTTCTCGCAATGCATTCGTCGCGAGAAAAGCTGAACAGAAGTTCTCGAAGAAAGCAAACTAATAAAAGGATTGAGAGAAACGTGCAGCGATCCCCAAGGAAATTGTTGCGATATAACCAAATTTGCTTTATGTTTGCAAAAAAGTTAACTTATTTCGCTCTTCGCTCGCTGCTTTTTGCTTTTCGTTTTCGATTCCGACTTCGTTATCGACGCGCAAAACCCGGAGCATAAAAAGCGCACCATTAGCATCGAGTTAAAAATCAACTTTTTCGCTGTTTGTTCAACACTCGTTTTCGCCTCTCGTTTTCGCGTTTCGATTCAACGCCAAATCATCTGCAAAAGAATACGAAAACGATGGAATGCGATAGAAAGAGATGATTTTTAACGCTTTCCACGTTTTAAATTGATCGGAAAAAGAGAGAACAGCGAAAACGTTAATTGGTTACGGTAATCATTCTTCACCGCAAAGCGTGCGTCTAATGCTGAGCAGCTCACTTCCAGCTTCTGTTCACGCTTTTTCTCTCAACTAAAGCAAACGAATGATTTCTGCTCTCATTGCACTGATCACAATCATTTTTAGCTATTTTTCATAAGCTTTCAATGAGAAAATAATTATGAATAAGCGCGCTATCGAGCTGATATTGGTTTTTTTTCGCAAAGATGCAACATTTTGCCTCATTCGAAGCGATCATTTATTTGTAATATCTTTTGAAGCCGATGGCGAATACAAATGCGAATATTCGTTGAAAACATCCAACAATCTAATGATTCTTTCAAATGTATTTTCAAACAAATTGCTTCTTGAATTTTATTAATGTAGTGAATTTTTTAAATTTTGAATTTCATGAATATAAACAGGCAAAAACATTCCTGCTCACAAAAAAAAACGCTGTTTAACAGCGGGTATAAAGTTTCTCGATAATCTTTTACACTGGTGCAAACTAATAATACAATGAATGTGCAAAAATATACCGAAATTTCTAACGAAGATAAAGCCAAGCTTTCAAAATTTAAGTTTAAAAATCTCATTAGTTTATTTGAGTTGAAAGCTTATCATACAGGTTTACGAGTTAATTTTTGTATTCTTAAAATCTTAAAGTGAGAAAATGTAAGATCATAACAAATAGCCTAACAGTTGAATTTACATTTAAAAATTTACTTATTCATCCAGAGCTTGAATTTTTGCAACACTCAATTTGCTGGGACCTTTGTTCTTCCTTATTAATTAATCGGTTTTCAGTTATCGATACTCTTGTAAACAAGACAACTGCATTCGCTATCTATCCGTCTATAACGTTAATTATTTGCAAATATCCCTCTCAGAACTTTGCGAATCTTTGCAGAGGAATAGTATAAAGTGTTTGCTTAGTGCAAAATCCTATAAAGTATAATGCCAAAAAGTTATTTATCTTTCTCCGAAATTGATTTATATCAATATTAAAATATAGTAAAAAATTGTAATTCTAAACCTCACTTATCCGACATTCTAGAAAATCACATGAAAAATTTATGACAAAATTTTTTCACTGGATAATAATTTCTGAAATGTGATACTTTGCTTTCCGACGCATTTTTTTGTTTCATCGACGTCGAAATAGAGAGTTGTGACAATATGTGAATAAGATAAGTAACTTTTTGGTTGCTGTGCAGTAGCGAAATAAATGAGCTTTAAATTTCTTAACAGACATAAATAATTTAAACATTTTATAAGAGATATATAATGCTCTTAAAAATTGAACTTTATTACACATATAAAAGGAGCAAACATGAGAGGATTTGAAAACATAGAGTTCAGGTTAGTGTAGCTAAACATCACAGAACTATTGTGTTTAAACTTTTTTCTATGAAAAACTTTCAAAATTCATAAATCTTCATTTATCTTATGACTTTATGTGATTGCAAAAAATAAAATTGCCAAATATGTATTCTACTGTTTATTATTCATTTGCAAAGCTTTTGCGTAAAAAATCTATAGTAATAATAAAGATTGAACGGACTTAAATTTTGTATTTAGAAGTCTTTTAAAATTAAACTTCTAAGCAAATTTAATATGTAACGCTAACCTTTAAAAGGTTTTACTTTAAAAAAAGTTCTGAAAAAAAAAACTTTGTGAAGAGCATTGAAATAATGAGTTATAAAAACACGCTTTGATGAATAGATATCTCATACTTATTCTTGATTATACCTAGAATTTATTTTTTCAAAGCTTAAGCTTGTATAAATATTAAGTATTTTCTAGTATTAAATCTGATAAATTTGAATAAAATTCATAAACATCAGATTCTATTGTATTTAGGATCTTTTAGGATTTAGGTCTATTGTATTATTTTTTCCTTTCAGCTGCGAAATGCGTTGGTGTTGATGAAAATTTTATATCTTTTCTTGAAATAAAATGAGGTTTGCAGAATTTGTGGAAAAACTACAAAATACGCGAAAACAAAATCAAACCAATTTGCTTTCCATATATAAAAATAATCCTAAGTGATTATATTGAAAATTTATGTAAATACACCAGATGGCAAAAAATTTACTTTGTTTACACGCCTAGGGGATCCTAAGTCTAAAACATTAATGCTTTCCCCCCCCCAATCAACCAATCATTCGAAGATACAAATAAATTCATTTGCCGTCTGATGTACCTTTTGCGGAAAACCCCGAAAATTCCCAGCCCTAGTGAGAGGTGTTGTTTAAAGGTTCACGCGCTTTGTCTAACTTCCCTTCCCTCATTCTTTAAGAAAAGCAGTCAAGTGAAAAACCTTCTCCAAGCTTTTTTCTCTTCAATCTTTTATTAAAGCCTCGAAAAAAAAACGAAACGTTTTTAAATTTAAAACTCGATTGCATTTTCACAAAGAGAAAAATGAGAGAATGAAAACGAAAAGAGAAAGGATGTTTGTGAATGAATTATATTGGAGAAGCTTTTCTCTTGCTTATTTCGCTAATTTTTATTCTTCACCATTGACAATAGCATTAAATCTTAATTCAAAAATTCACTGAAATTGATTATTGAAGCAATTAATAAAACAGTCTCAGAAATCTATCAAGCAAGAGAAATTTTTTGTCACATGCTTTTACTTTTGTCCATTTCATTTCACTTTTTCTCGGCAGAGTATTAAATAAAAAGATCTGTGGATAAGATGAGGCTAGCTAAAAAATAAATGTTCCTATCAGTTTCATATCACTTCTGCTTTGTTATTATTGAAAAAAAAACTCGAGTCCAAAACGGAGAAAAAGGTGAACTAGTAAGCTGTACTGCACATGGTGATACACAAAGGATTTCGGTTACGTTGAAGTTCTCGTATATAGATTTAGAACGCGTCTGTTTTATTAAAAAAGAATAGAGCGACAACGATCGCTACTCAACATTTTACACACAATACTCTTTCTAAAAACATAAGAGATGCGTGTTCATAAATCATGCGATAAAAATTCGGGGCAAAACGAAATCAGGTAGAGGTTTTGGATTTTTTTCTCAGTTTTCTGCTCAAAATTTAGTTTTGGTTTTTCGACAGAATTCAAAAAACTAAATTACAAGTTTCATTTTTAGTCGCACGATGAACTTCAGCTTAAGTAACGCTACAAAATACAAATTTGTACAAGAATTACTTCTTGAATTTAAACAAAATGTTGCGCAACTATGTAAATATGTGAATCCAGTCCTGAACCATTAAAAACATATTTACTACGTATAAGAGTAGCGCATAAAAACAAACGATGCGAATGAATACGACAGGTTTTGTACTGCGAATAAGTACAATGTTTATGATGAGATCAGCTTTTAAATTTAAAAAGTTTCACAGAAGAGAAAAGCTTCGTGTGTTGAATCAAAAACAATTATCTTCGAGAAAAAAGAAAAAACTTGAAACGCATCAAACGTATGCTTAGATATTCGAAAATAATAAATGCCTAAAGATCAACGTGTAAATGTTTTTAGCCTGTACTTCATACAACTTGAATGCGAACACTAGAGATTCAATAGAATAAGCGCTGATCGGCGACCACTATGATTTATCTTAAACGCATTCAGCTTTCGTTAGATTATTTTCTTAAATTACAGTTTTCAATCGATAGCAAAGTGCGAAAATAAATTCACAGTAAATTGTCGCGATTGGTGAATAATTCATTCATTTTCGATTTCAGTACTGATCAAATCGCTGCTAAATTAGCTTTTAATTTGGGTCGCTACTTTACATACTTTAATTATCAAAAGTTGTACGATTAATTAGCGTAAATGAAATTTTATCTTTTTCTCTGCCAGCTTTTCAATGCTTTTTTTTTGCGAAACAAACGTACGAAATGAAACGCTCGCCGTGTAGTTTGTGTTTGGAGGACATAGGTAAAATAATTTTCTTTTTTTTAGACAAAAAAGAAGGAAAAAGCTCATCTTTCGTCGTAAGCGATAATTAAGGCGCTGAAGGAAAACTTTATTTTGACGATTTTACATGAATTCTTCGTCATGATTTTATTACGCAAACAAGCACAAGTTTTTACAAGCTTTACTATTATTATCAATGACGGTGAAATATGAACACTTCAAAAATCTATTCTTTGGGAGGCAATGCTTTCAAACGTTTTCTGTTAAAAAAGGAAACTCATGAGTTATGGCAGATGAAGAAAATACATATTCAGCCCAACAATTAATGAGACAATTATTTTTTGTTCATATCAAGCATCGCATAAAAATGCGAGCGATCGGCAACGAAAACAAAACAAACGATCAAATCGAAATGGCTAAAATAATTTTTTACTTTGTTTTTTCCCAAAGAAACGGAAGTGAGACATAAAAAGCAGCAAAACGATAAAAATCAAAACAAAGCGAAAAGAGTTGAAAAATGAAAACGATTTTTTGAAAATTTCATTTAGTAATCCAAAGCTTTGCCACATATCAATATGCGATTTCAATAATTACAGCTTCAATCATTTTATTTTTCTACCTCTGCCATTCAAAACCAGTTTTTTTTCAATCATCGTTGATAAGTTAGAAGATAAATTTTAATCATATTTATCTCAATTTTGTTAACTTTTTAACCTCCATCTTATCTTTGTTAAACGTTATTTATTAGGTTAGAGAAATTTTTATAGCTTAATTTCGCGTGAATAGATATCTTAAAAAACATTGAATAAAAATAAAACTGGCTAAAGGTCAAGATTTCGGGTCAGGGTTCGGAGATTTATGTTACTAATCAAAGGAGAGAAGGATCGGATTTTTATATCTTTGGACAATTCTATGCATTGGTGTTATTTGACAAAATGAGTAACAGAATGTTCTGCCCGTCGGTGAATTTGCCTTAAATTAATTGCAAATGAAAAGAGAAAATAGGAAATGTAATCTTTCAATCCTCCATGCTATTTTCGGCGATCGTTCAACATTGTTCTGTTCATTAATAGCTAAAACAATCATTATTTCAAAATAAAACAAATTTTCAAAAATAAGAGCAATGCTTTCAAAACTTTAACGTCTAAAATCTCATTAAATTATTGCGTTCAAAGGTTTATTTCTTTGTCACTGAAGCCTTATAAGCTAAAGTTTAAAAATTGAGATTGTTTGATATACTATTTCTTAGAAAGTCTGTTCAATTAAATCTCAACCTGGAGAAAAAAATTTGAAAAATATATCAAAAGAACAATTTCATTATAAATTTTATCTTCAATTTTAAAAAGGATAGGAAGATGATAGGCGAAGAGAGAAGGAAGAAGATAGGCGAAGTTTTAAAGTAACAAATTTTTTTCAAAATCAAGTGAAACAGACCATTACGACCACTGGATTAATGCTCCTTTTTAGTTCCAGTACATAATTTCAACCGACTTAATTGCGGTGATACTATTCTTTTGAAGCATTTTCAGATAAAAAAATTTAACAAAATATTGCTTTATCAATGCTTTCCAAGTTATGAGTTGTTATAAATATTAATATGTTGTATTATCACATCTATCTATAACAATGAAAAATTTACTACATGAAAAATGTACCCTTTTTAAAGATTTTTATAAATACAGAAACCTATAGAAAAGAAGTACTCTGTTTTCTTGAATAAGAAAACGTATGGAAGGCGTAGATTAATATAATGGTACACAGTGACGAATGGTGTTTGCTTGAAATGAAGAGATGTTAAACCAAGAGGGAAAACAATCATGAGAATGCAGCAAAAATTTAATATAAAGGTGTCCAGAAAGTTGTTTATTTTTCCACATATTTATCAAGAAAAGGATAAGCAACTAATTTGACCAACACGGTATTGATCAATACTTGTTTGAAAGATAACTTTTGGCGCGAGAATCCGGTCGCATTTGAAATGTAAAAGCACACGCGTCAATTATTTTTAACAGTTGTGTATGTAAAATTATTCAAAATCAGTGTGCTTCGGCCAAAACCGGTGTGTGCGCCTCTTTTGAAAGTATCAAACTAAATATTGAAAAAACTGAAAATATAGATGAAATTGAAATAGAAAGCGAGTAGAAAGTGTTATTTGCGTTTTGCTGCAAGCAAAAAACAAAACATTAAAATTTCCGTCTAATCCATGAAGGCGTGAAGAGGAAGCGAAACTAAATAGTTTTAAGTCTGCGGGTGTACTAAGCGCGAGTGGTGTGTTTAAAATGAATTGAAAGAGTTAACAAAAACAATTGTTTAATGCGAAATGAGAAAGAGGAAAAGAGAAATAGAAAGAGAATCTGTTTACAACCTGATAAGTTATAACAAGTAGAATGGCGGTGCACAATATCGCTACAAAAGCTCAAGAATATGCTTCTGCTTTCTAAGTTTTTTAATTCTATTTTTTCGACAGTGTGAGCCAAAAGAAAGGTTATGCTCGTAGTGATTAGTAATCGAGTGAAGTACTACATAAAATTTTAAATAGACTAAGATAATCATCAGTGATAATGTTAGCAAGAGACAATCGAAATTAGTATTATTTGATTCTGCTTTTAGCTTCATTTCGGATAGAAAAAGACATAGAGAACGAAGCTTTTTCTGAGACAAACTTTAGGGTCATTTCTGGGATTTAGTGGATTTAAAAGAAAACGCATTTCTTTTTTATGCAATGTTCTGGTAATTATACACATAATGATTGGTTGTTCACTTATTTATGTAACCATTCTAGGTTTATGTCATTTATTTGAGCGACGTTTATTGCTTTGTTTTCTGCAAATTGTATAACCGCTTTAATCAAGCAAAAAAAAAGAGAGAAAATTAATACAATGAAATTTTGATCATTGTTTCAATTAATAATAATTCAGTTGGTTCTATGTAAAATTCGATACATTACTTTTAAAACTGTCACAAACTAATGGCTTGTAACACGCTTACAAAAAGATAAAAGCAAATAAATTATCACGGATATCATTTAAGTTGAAAAAGGCTTGTGAAATTTCCTTTTTAATTTTTTAACAAATACAGCTTTTTTGTTCGTTTAATAAAGCATAAATAAAATAAGTTTGTCATATCTAAAATCCCAATTTTATGAATTATATTTATATTGAATTGAATGAAGGCTAACTCAAAGAGTGGCATAAATAATTTTTGCTTTGGAGCGCTAGAATGAATTTTTACTAATAAAATTTTTACATTGTAATTTTGATTCAATCACAATAATAATAAACAAAAATATAAAAATATAAGCACAAAGAAAACTGTGCAATTATATATTTTGAAAGTTTGTAAGGAGATTTGTGATAGTGGTTTAAGATTTTAAAAGTTTTTAAATTCAACCTTAGGTTCATGATAAGAATTAGATGTATTAGATCTCTAGAGGTAAATGAAAAAAAAAAACGCAAATGCTGTGGGACAAAATAAAATCAAGTTGATAATAGATTTTGTCTGCAGTATTTATGCATGTACTGTTCACCTAATCAAGTCTGTACTCGTTTAAGTTGAAAATTTTATATAGTTTACTATCTAAGAATTATACTACAGATTTCGACAAATATGAACTCTCTTAATATAGATTGCTTTTAGTAAATTTCAGAAATTTGCACTAACTTGCCTATATTTTCATGAATCTTCAGCAAAATTTACAAGTAATTGGTAGTTTCTAAAAGATTTTCTTTATTAATAAGTTTCTAAATATCACACAAGTATCAAAATTTGTGCAGTTATTTCTTTTAAATGTTAAAATAATTTGAAAAGCTGAAATGCAAATTCTCCAAATTAAAGACATGCTATCCTTTGCTATTGAGAAGTGTGTTTAAAAACGTCTAATAAAGATTAAAAAAACAATAATTATGTGTTCAACATTTACCAACACAAACTACAAACTACCGTTTTTACGTGAGGATTTTTGAAATGAGGTGTTTAAAAAGAATTTCCAATAGAGGAAAATGTTTCAGGCAACTGCTCCTTAAAGATATTGCCTATTATCTGCTAATTATTAATTTAATTGTTACATTCGAATAGAAATAGAAAATAAGAACAAATAAATGAGCTCATTATTATATTAAAAATATATTCAAATGTTTTAGAAACAAGGATCATAAATGCAGTTCAGAAAAGTTATTTTTCATTTGGAAAAAATGGAATTGATTTTTTGAAAACTTTTTAATTTACTTAAAAAGGAATTCTTTTTAATGAAACGTGATGAAATCTTTGGCTTCTTCTCTTAGCTCTGTACAAACAAAACAGCAAAATTTTTAAGCTTCATACTTTGCATACGAATTATTTTACATTCTATGTAAATAATCATCTTGAATTAAAAGCTTTCAATTAAAAAAGAATTGGAAACGTAAATAATCACTTACAAGAAAATACAGTGTTAAAAAAGTTATCACATCAAGATGTAATACTAATATATTTCAATAAGAATAAAGGAACTTATTTATGCAAAATAAATTCATATTACCAAATTATTTGAAATTGTTTGTTAAAAATAAAATTTTAGTTTAACATAAAAATTAAATAAATGATAAAGAATTTTTGGGCTGTTTCTATTGAATAATGTGCATATATAAACAAATGAGTTCTTGCCTTATACTAACTGATGACCATTTAATTATTGCATAGGTTTTTTTGGTTCTCTGAACGTGACCGAATGTTATAGATTAGGATGATGAATTGTATTTCTGTATGAAATTAAGAATATCTGCAAAGTGTAAAAATAATTTTAAAAGAATTTAAAAGCTCAAAATGGATCTTAATGACTGAAAACGTCATTTGAGCTCTTTTTTCCTGTAGATTAAAGTATCTTTAAAAAAAAGCAAATTAATGCAAAATGCTCGGGTCAAAATGGCTTTTCTTTATCTTGACATTAGAAGGCTAAGGACATTCACCTTCAAGTTTTGTTTCTTTTAAATGCAATGTAGCTTTCATACTTGTGAACGATTTAAATAAACGAAAATAGAATGATGTTTGGTCAAATTTTATACTTTTGTCAAAAAAACTCAAAGTTTTCTTTGATGCAAGTAAAAAATTTCTTAAATTTGAAATTCAATAAACTATGATAGCAAACTGAAAAACTTTGCCGCATTTGGGTCATAAGTAATTAAAATGAAAACATAACGTTCACGCTTAAAAAGCAGTAGTTTAATCGCAATAGACTAATCTCTAACAAATGGTGTCGAATATATATGTTCGAAACTTTCAATTCTAAAATGAATTTTAAATGAGGTCTTAATACAAATACTTGACGTTCGCTACTTTGGCAGCGCGAAATTAGCCATGTTAAAAGTTTAACTACATTGTGATCAATATAGCTTCAAGTGGAAGATATATTTTGCCACATTTAGTAATTTTGTTCTTTAAAACTAAAAAGTTCGGCTTTAATTGAAAGTATCTCGAGTTTGAAAACGCAAGTAAAACAGTTTTGAAGCCCATTTATTTGGTAGCGTGAAATTTTCACTAATTATTTGTGTGTGTGAAAAGCTTTTGAAAACACAAGTACTGTGATTTTGAGTGCATTATAGCGTAAAAGTTAAAAAAGATAAACGGAAAAGAGAAAGGGAAAATAAGGTTAATTTGTAAACGAGTATAGTTCGAATAATTGCATATTCTTTTCTCGACTCGCGTAGCCTTTACGACTGAAACTTGCGTCGATGCCATTCGCGAGTGATTAGATCGAAATGACAATCATTTACACCCGAGTAATATAACATTAAATCGAGTGCAGTTTTCGTTTTTCGCGTTTAGAAAACGTCGTTTTCACTAAAATCGTAAAGAAGGGTGCGATCGCCGCACATAAATCGACTTCAAGAGGAGTACAGTGTCCCAAGAATGGGAGAATCGTCTGCTAAATGAATCACTGCTTTTCGCTGCGAATCGCGATATTTGACAGTATCACAAGAAGACGGTTTTGTCAGTGGCTGCATTCTTCCTTACATTAATCGCATGCGGAGAGAGAGAAAAAGGAACATCAATGAGAAAAATTCGGCTTGTATTCATTCAATTGTTCTCAAAAGAAGTACAATGTTCGAGTCGAACAAAAGAGCAAAAGCAATCGTCGAATGGTGACAAACGATTTTTGAAATCATGTGTTCTAAACTGACGCGTTATCCATTCTATCTCCGTATTTTGTGCTTCGCAACACATCGCTTACGAATGCACGCATATACTGACGAGTGAAAGATGTATAGCGAACATGTTTAAAATTCTCTTTCGCCTCACTTGTAATGTAATCCGTCGCATTCATCGAAAGTGATGAAAAATGAAAAGGATTAAATTTGGTGTACCAAAATTAACGGCAGGCAGCAAGCGAAAATACATGCTTTCAAAAGCGAGAGCGGACCGAAAAAAAAACCGATGAAAAATTAAACAGTTTCGCGCAACAAACAATTGTTACCGAAAAACAAATACAATATACGATTTGTTCTAAGCATCGGAGTAAATGGTTTTAGTTCGCATACATCGAATGGCGGCGTTTTTGCCTATTAAATTTACAAAGACGAAACGCTTTTTTAAAAAAATGAGTTTTTCGCAAATGACGAAATATAAAAAAATGGCTGAAATGAAGCAACGATAAAAGAAAAGCAAAAAATGAAAATTTAATTTACTGAAAAACGTTTGAGGGATGAATATTGCGCTATTTTGCATATTTTTACGATTTACAGCGAGAGATACAAAATTCTTGCTGTTGGTAAACACTCTATACACTTTATGTACAGTGAAGCACATAAAAATTGTTTAAATTACGACTGCACATAGCTACAAACTTTACACAACTCAACATAAACAATGACAGGATTTTGTGCGTTCAGTATTATGTACAGTAGACGGCAAAAATTTTCACAATCTAAGCGAAATAAACTTGTTTCAATGCGAGCATTTAATTGACGAAGCACCGAATCACCGGTGACGAGTTGAGAAACGTTCGGCCGTACGCTGAATAAGAATGGCAATGTCGTGCGGCTCATTGTATGGAAAAGCATGCGGTCGCAGCGCTAATCGAGCGTTTTAAAAGTGCGACAAGTTAGCGAAAGGCGAGGCGACGGCAGAAGGCAAAGTGGCGATTGATTGCCGGGTGTCGCGGCAATAAGCGCCGAAAAGCGGCAAAGTCGAGCGCGGAGGCTAGTGTCCGCCATCGAATGGAACGGTGGCGAGTTGAGGGCTACTTTCGGCAGTGTTACTTACCTCTAAACGACGATTGGAAGCAAGTTGCAAAGTTGGCGGTTGCGATGCTGTCAAAGATTCATCGCGAAAAGTTGAGACACTTTCGTTCGAAACGCAAAACGAGCGAATGTGGAGAAAAGGAGAGCAACGAACGCTTTCGAATTCGAAAAATACGAATGCACTCGACTCACTCGCAATCGGCGTTCGACTGTGCGTTCGTTCGCGAGTCGTTCGCGATTCGTTCGCGATTCGCTCGAAACGAGTCGCGTTCGACGCTCGACGAGTGCGCCGCTCGAGCAACAGTGCCGCGCGCGGCGCCATCTCTCGCGCGCCCGCCGCGCTGCTCGACGGCGTCGGCCGCCCTGTGTTCGCGACACGCGACCGAATCGATTTTCTTCGAGCGTCGATCGCACGAATCGCATGCATCGAATATGAAACGAATGCAAACGAACGCTGTACACACACACACACGCACACATACACTCGCCGCGCTCATTTTTCTCTGTATGCATTTTCTGCGTGCACCGCAAACATAAACTCGACGAGCGTGAATCAAATGCTTCCATAAACAACCACTCGGCTTTTCAAATTTGCTTTTCGCCGACAAAATGTATTTTGCACAAAATTTGAAGTGAACATTATTTTTCATTTCAAAAATGTGTTCGCTTTTTTTCGCCATTTGAATGCAAACAGCAAAAACGTTTCAATGTGTTACACCTATCGCAGTGGAGTGAACTCAGTTTTTGAAAAACACTTCTACAGAAAATTAGCGTGCAAACGGCAGGAACCGCATTATTTCGTTTCTAATTACTGTTTTACTGGCGAAGCAACTCGTATCGCAACTATACCTACTCGAAAACCACGCTCTTCAATTTTTAAAGCGAACTTTGTTCGATTCGATGGAAACCAGTTTCTGCGAATTTTGCTGAATTAATTGCGGCAGCTTTTCGTTACTTCAATCCTACGATCAGTGGAGCTGTGCGAGTGCAATTCACTCGCACCGCACAGTGTCAAAAAATTGTGACAAAAGCAGTTCTCGCATTTCTCTTTGATCAATAGTTCAAGCGACCTCGTTCGCAGCAACAGACTCATTTTTTAGCGTTTTCATTTCGAGGAGCTTCAAAATTGCATAATAGCCACACACACATTTTTAGCGCTCGCTTTATTCGCGTTACGGCATTTGAAAAGCGCGTTTTTTTCGTAAGAATTTTGTTTTTCTTTTTCGCAACGCTTCTAAAATTGACGAAAATGCAAACATTCTCGCCTTTAAAAATGCTATTTCTGCCTGAAATGAGACCACTTTTTAGCAACTTTGTTTTCACAAGTATAGCGGTTTACAAGTTTTTTTAAAATTAATCGCACAGTGCATTTAACTCGTGCTTTAGTTCCATATCACACATTTTCAAAAACTAGCTTAAAAGCAAAATTTTCTTTTTATGCAAGCAAAATTTAGCAAAAGAACGAATTGTGAATGAAGAAAATTTCAATTGAGCGTTGAGGTCAATAAAATATCGCTGCGAAGCAAAAAAAAAACATTTTGCTTGCTGTGTTGAATTTTTTAAGCTAGAGGACAGTGATCTTTTCAGTGATTAAATAATAAAGTGAGTTTTGCCTCTTTCAATGCGATGAACATGAAAGATCAAGCATAAAAAATAAAAAGTGAAATCAATTAAATTAATAAAAATGAAAAAATGATCATCTTGATCAATGCTCGCGGCTATCGTTTGAATTTTTAATGTTGAAAATTGTTACGAAAGCATTCAGCTACGTCTTTTTCGATGTGAATGTCTATAGAAATGAACGCTAACGAAAATGCTGTTGCCTTTCGCCGTCAATACGCCGAGAATAATATAGCAACGAGGTTATGAATTTTTTTTATCTTGGAAAAAATATTTCACATTTTTATTGCTGAATCGTAAATGAAGAAAAGACGTTCACTGATAATATACAAGCGCTAATTATGTAATTGTATTCATAATACAGAGGATATCCTTAATTTATAAAATTTTAATCAAATTCAAAGTGTGCTCTTTCACTGCGAGCGGTTATTCATGAAAAATTGGCTTTTCGCTGAAAAGGAAGAAGCAAAATAATGGAAAGAGGACAAGGTTTTGGTGAGTAAAAAAACGAAAAAAATATAAAGAGATGTAGATACTCTGCACTTTATATACACACTGTGAACATTGAATTTCGTTTATCTATTCATTTGCTTCGCTTGATTAAAATACAGCCTTGGAAACAAACGAATTCGAATTTTAAAATGACTACACTTTGAATTTTTTTTCACTTTTTAATTTTTAATTTTGATTCTTGATGATGAATTATGCGTCTGTGCAGCTTATGAAATTTTGCGTTCAAAAAGGTTGATTGGAAATTTTTTTCGAAGGAAGTTCGAAACAGTTCTACTTTACCGCTTTGACCCAGATTATCGAGATCTCTTCTCTCTCGCTTCTTTAGAATTCGCGTTTCATCTTCACGATGACTTACTTTTTCTGCTTTAGATTTAGAAAACGCGTTAAATGCACACTGATTTCAGTTCGTTGCTGTTTATTTTTTGAAACAAATACAAAAATAAAAATTCAAAAACAAAAATTTAAAAGGTTTAAGTGAAAAAACTTGTTTGATGATCCTATAAGGAGTTTATATTATTATTTTAACTATGAATTTCAATATTTATTTGCAAAGAAAAGGGTTAAAACTTTCAGGAACAGCTGCTCGGCTTGTAATATTAGCTGAGTCTAATTTTAAAACTCTTCGGAAGATAATAAAGTTCAAAATGTTTTTTATGCTTCGCATACATATTTATTGCTTTATAATACGCTCTTTTAAATTTCAAATGAAAAGTAGAGCTTTCAAAAGATAGCTTGTTAATTAAGAAGAGCTTTACTAGTCAAGATCCGATCTCATTGCTTTGAAGTGCTTAAATATCATTAAATGTAAGCAAATTAAGTTAGTTTCGATAAAATTTTTTACTCAATTTAGTTTCATCTCTCGATATTCGAATCTATTTCAATAAAGTAAATATTGATAATAAAAAAAATGAAGAAACGGTTAAATTGAATTCTACGTGAACAAGGAAATGAACTAAAATCAATACGAACATCCAAAGCGAGATTAAGTTGTTCGTCATGCTCCGACCAGCAAAGAATGTTTAAAATTTAATAAAATTCAATTCGTAAAGAGAAAAATTATACCAAAATATTGAAAAATAAGAAATTTACAAATTAAAAACCGAAATTCGAGCTTAGCAACTTTTATTTTATCAAAAATTAAAAAATTGAAAGAAATTTTATGAGTTTAAGAAATTAAACACGCATTTGAGCAGCTTTAGATAAATAGTTTGAAAAATAATTAAGAAATAGCAAACGTGCACATTGATTGCAATGCCAACATGCGAACAAATGTTTTGCGAGTAAAAACAAAGAACAAAAGAAAATTTGACTTACAATTAAATTGTTTTTTGGAATTAAATTGAATTTATTTCTTTATTTTGAATGCGGAACTAAATAGTTTTCGAAAGAAGCGAATAATCAAACAATTAAACAATTGATCAATACTTTGTTCGCCTTGTGTAGCCGAAATAAAGGCGAATTTGTGAAGAAGAACATTGTTTATAATGAATTAACGCTACTCTCGAGTAATCTACCTTTCATTCATTTGGTCTAACAAGCTTGTTAAGCTTCACTTTTTTTCTTCTATTGCTGTTCTTGTTTACTAAAATCTTTTTTACTTCTCACACGAAATTACATTCTTTACTGAATAATTCCTTAGCTTCCTTCTTTTGTATTGCACATCAAACAGAACGCAAGAAAAGTTTTCACGACTTTTTCACTTTTTATTTTTTTTAATTTGCTGTGTGCGAATAAATTCAAATTTCGGACTTCGAGATGGCCACACTAATTATCATTTAATTATTATTGTTCAATTTTTTGAAAATTCAACGATTTATAATTTTTGTGAGAAAGCGAAAGTTCACGACGTTTATTGTATTTAAAAGCGAATTGTTGAGTAATTTTTCAATCACTTCTTTTCTTATGTTTTCCTTGATTTTAAGAATTTAGGACAAACGGCGGCTTCTTAGATTCGTCTAAGAAAGTTTGTTGTGATCGGTTTTTTGTTTCATTGCTATGCCGTACAAAGATAACCGACTGAGAAATCGCCGCAAATGAATAAAAGATGAAGCCCTTAATCAAAAAAGCAAAAATCAAGAGACACGTTCATTTAGCTTATTCTTTATATTTGCTCATTGATGCATTACAAACTTTTTCGAAACTGTTTTGTCTCTATAAAAAAAAAGTTCTACGCACACAAAAGCATTGCCAATATTCAATTTAATTTTATTTTCAATAAGAAAATTGTTTACCTTTAAACTTTCATCGAGTAAATCAATCGCTTGCTGTGGGTAAACAAATGAAATAAAGTTCTCACTCAGTTAATTGATTTTTCAACGCACTAAGCTTATTTGACGAAAAGTGAACAGAATTCGAAAATCGTACTTTTCTAGTCAATAATTCTTAGACTATGTTTAGAAAGCAAACAACTTTTTCAAATGTTTACTCAAAGCTTTTTAAACATTCATTTACAAGTTGACTATCTCATTTTCTTCTATCAAAACTAGATTAGTTTCAATAATTCGTATTCACGACCAGTGCGTTCACTTTAAGATTTTGTTCATAAAAATTCTCCCTTCAAAGTCTAAACTCTTTCACTGTCTCACATTTGCTGTTTGTTCAAACAATTGTTTCATTCTCTATTTATTATTTAATTCATTAATTTTTGCAAAATTAATTTCGATTTTAAATTGTTTCCAATCCAAACTCCGTTAATTTGTATGTATTTCTAGAGTAAATTTTCCCAAATCTATTGGTTAATTACAATCCAATGTTAAGCGAAACTAGCTGCAAACATTCTCATCTTGTTAGTAATGCTCTGCACAGAGAGAAACAAAGAAATCAGCTGCAATTATTTTGAAAAATGTTTTACCCTAATCTTGCATCATAAAATTGTTTGAAATGAGCAAAGCATGCAATGTTGGCCAAAAGTTTAAATCTTTTCCATTTATTTTGTATCGAAATAAAGCGGATTTTAATGGCGAAAGAAAATTAATTTTTTATCTAACACTTGTACATTTTTTATCAAAATGACTCTCGCTAATTAACTTCAGAAGTGTTTAGCGAGCAATTGAATTCGATTTCAGCCGTTTAGAGAGGTAAAAAAAGTTAAAACAGGTGAAAATCTATAACGCAATTACACATATAAATTACGCACATCTGTTGTAATTGCTTCGCACCTACGTCAAATGAAAACTATTTACAAGTTTTATTTGTGTTATAATTTCTTACACCGTTTATCATCGAATCGATTCAAAATAAAATGTTTCGACTATCGAAAGCGAGCTTTACTTTAAAACGCTTACCGTATATCCTCAGATTATATGCCATGGCACTATACCTCGAGTGAAGAACAATTTGCTTAAAAATGAAAAAAGCACTTTCTGCCACTGGCAACGGTCCCATAGAAAATAAAGGTTACCATGGCACTAAACCTCGAGGTATAGCGACGGGTGGCAGAACCTCACACTATAGTGCCATGGCATATAATCTGAGGATATACGTTAATTGTTTGTGTTGCTTTGCAGTCAAGCTCACTTTCGATAATCAAAGCGTTTATTTTGATTCGGTTGTACTCCCGATTCAAAATAAAATGTTTCGATTATCGAAAGTGAGCTTAACTGCAAAGCAACTTTTACCATACGCTCAATTATTGGTGATGCTTTGCAGTTGAGCTTACTTTTCGATAATCGAAACATTTTATTTTGAAACGGTAGTACATTTTAAAATTTTTAATCTTAAAAAAATTTTAATATGAAAACTTTCAAAATGTAAAAGTTTAAAACTTTTTCAAGCTAACAACGTTGGGAAAATTTCTTCCGGTAAAAAGAATTTTAAAAATGAAAATTTATGTTCCAAAAATGACATGAACACACTGCATAAGCGAACTCGTGATTTTTGAATTATTAACTTGTTTGCTTAAAGTCGAGATTTTATAAAATTGATAAAAGTAAAATGTTATCAGGTAGAATTATTATTTCCATTATATTCAATGTGATCTTTACTTAAAAAAACTCGCCACCAGAATATTAAACATTGTGAATTTGAATTTTGAAAATTTATCTTCGTGTTTTATTTTTAAATTTCAAAAGAGAATAAAATGTTAAACTTATAAGTTATGATAAATTGTGAGTTTAAAATATTATTCCCATGCAAATAAAAAATTAAAAACTTCTTGCACTCACAACTATTTGCACTAAACATTCAACTTCGCTGTAATATTCAGCACTCATAAGCATGAAAAATACAATTCAAATTCTCTGCAATTCAGTTTTAAAACTTATAAAACTATTTTGCTCATTAGTCTGAGTAAAAATGCTAAAAGTTCTCGTTTGCTTCTTCGAAGTATTCTTTACGACCAGATTTTGAAAATTAAAAATGAAAACAGAACAGAGGTGGAAATTTGCTATCAAAATTTTTGAAAATTTTTAGTTTTTAAATACATTTTTTTGTAAAAATTGTTTTTTAAAAATTCATAGAAGTTAACTTAAAATTCTGTAAACTCTTCAGGTAATAATGCTTTTCGACGCCTGTTGATCAATGCGGTGCTAACATTCTTGAGTTAATATTCATTTTGAATAAAGAATTCCAGCAAAAATAAATAATTTTGTTTCTCGAAATGATAGGGCTCAGCCGGGATTTGAACCCGGGACCTCTCGCACCCGAAGCGAGAATCATACCCCTAGACCACTGAGCCGCCCTAATACCTTAAGGCTTTTGATGTCTAGTGTGTATTGTTAAAAATTGCTTTTCATGTACATTCTCTTCATTTAAAAATAAATGCAAAATAATATTAAACTTGAGAGAAACTTTTTTTAAGTGAACAGAGTGTGCACCATGAATAAGAACTGAATCAGATGAAAATTAATAGAAGCGTTATTACAGTGATATCATATCTTAATATTACAATTATATTAATACAATGATAATAATTAATACTTAAGTATTAAGTATTTCAAGCGAGCATAGCATTTACTGATGTCAGATTAATTAACATTAAATTTAGAACATTAATTATTAAATTGATTTTGAGTCACAAGAAGAAAAATTTTCTGCCAACAATCGCATCTCATTTCAGTCATTTCACAATCATTTAGATAAATAGCGATGGCTGCTTCTATTATTTTAATTTTTAATCATATTCAGAAAGCTAATTAATTTTAATGTTCACGATGACTTATAATGAAGTGACAAGATTGCAATTAATGGACTCTGCCCATTTATTATTGCTCAATTATCACTATTTATCATCAAAATTTTTCTTTCAAACTTTTGACTTGAAAGCTTTTTTTGAGAATCTCAAAAATGTTTAAAAATCGCTTCTGACAATTTTAAAAATGTAATTTGAATCTGTTAAATGAATTTCGCGATTGCGGTTAAGCGTTTTTCTGGTTGAAAGCTAAGCTTGAATATATGGAATAGTGTCACAAACATAGAGAATATTGCCAGACGTGACCACTTTTCGCATAACGATCGAATAGCATAGCTAAATGTGTTTTGTTAACAATTGTCACGGTTCGTGGCGTGATCGATGATTAGTTAGGTAAGTTCTGGTGCTCAATGGAAGCGTGCTTTAAACTTTAAGCAACACATTCGCACTAATACAAAGATAAACGGCGCTTAGCGCTGGAGCAATAACAAAACACTTTAAAATTTTAATCTCGTTTACTAACAAGTAAGCGACTGGCACTTTTACAATAATTCGAACGATGTAAACAGATGAAGATTTAAAAAAGTGCAAAATTAAATATGAAAATATTTAAACGATTTATCATGAAGATAACACGAGTAAATGTTGAAAGTAAAAACAATTTTCGAAATGAAAATGAAAACATTTCGCATTTCTCAAATAATGACAATGTGAAGCGTTTTCAAGCTCTTCTTCGATTCAGTTTGACATTTTAAAAAATGATTTTAAGCATTTTACTGACTTATTTTAAAAATGTAGAAAAATTATCAATCAAACAATAAGGTGGCGATGAAATTAATAAAACAAAGTTTATTTTGACACGAAATTAATTGAAAAAGTTATTAAGCAAATTCTAAATAAATCAACTTGTGACGCTCGGGTGCTCGGAACTTCGTTCCTAATTAGTTGCTCAATCAATTTTATGATTAAAATTCAGATAATTATTTACAAAATAGAGCAAATACAAATTAACTCGAGAATACACAAAATAATAAGTGTGACAAAGCGAGAAGTAGACGATGCGAATAATTGGATTGATGTCAGTAAGTTACATGTGAATTAGGCGTGCGAATAGTTCCCTAGCTCGTGGAGAGCAAATCGATGATTAAGGTTATGAATGTGTTAAGCTGAAGGCGAAATGCGCGCATTTATACAATGCTTTTGATCATAAGTTTTTTCTATTTCATCTAGAGCAAATTGCTCATCGTTTGCTGTTGTGACGAAGAAGAAAATGTTCAGATTCACGCGGGTAAATAAGTAATGGAGCTTCATTTATATTAATTTGCTGGTATCTCTGCCATTCAAAACCTGTTTTTTTCAATTATCTTGCTAATATTACAGCAAATTAATGCGAATTCACAAGCTCGCATCGAAGCCACAAATTCATATCAAACTAACTCGAATAAGCGTTAATTAGATCGCGTAAACTCGGATGGCACCAGAAAAGAAACAAGAAAGTCGTCTGCTTATCTCAAGCAAAATTCTAGTTTCTACCTGATTAATTGATATTATGCAAAAACTTCGAATTCATAAAAAATGCAGACATTCATTAGGATAAATGAAATAAAATTAATCTTAAATGAAGCAATAATTCTCGAGAGTCGAGATATCGAATTTCAATTCTTGATTGTCAGCATAGTTAATTAACTTGTCTTGTCTTGTCTTTCGTTTTTATTTCCATATGCTGAAAAACATGAGCATCCACAACAACAAGATCATAAGATTTATAACTTTAAATAGCTTGAATGCAATATATTATCCTGCTTTTGTTGAAATGCGATTTTTTCACTTGTTTTCTCTCGAGAGAAGAAAAGTGACAAATTACAGCGTCAGCAACACTCGAGGCAACAAATAAACGAACACAACGATTCTTTTGAGGTGAGTTTTTGTTTTTCAAAAAAATGTTCAAGTTCGCATTGTCTAGTTTTCAAATGTTTCTACTTTTCAGATTAGCATTTGAGCGAAGCAAGCAATCAGCTACCATGTGTTTCGCGGTGCAATCAATTTTCATCGAGTGACAGACGTTACGTAGCATATTCACGGAATTGAAGCGAGTAGTGAAAATGTGCAAATTCATTGGAAATCGATTCGCGTTTTTGCAACTGATAACGATTTTCGAATTAAAACTCATCAAATGCTCTCAAATGTTCATGTCGTTGCGGTGCTTAATTGAAATTGATTACTGAGCAAAAAGAAATTTGGAGATTAATAGTCGAGACATAAATGTCATTCAAATGAAAACAAATGAAAATTAATTTCGCGAATCGCGTCTCTCTAATTTTTTACATCGTTTTTCTTGTCTCCGATTACAAAAGCGCGGAATTAATTCATTCATACGGCGATGATTTAAAGTCCCGAATGTCGGAATTAATCGATATATTCACTCAAATTAAATTAAATGTGATACACACTACAAACCGCATTTCAATGACATTCTTATGGATGCGTTTTATAGCGAAAGCGAAGTAAAAACATGACCAACTTTTAATAAAAAATCGTAATTTATGGCGAAATATTTGCTCGCGCATAAACATTTCTGCCGCGTTTACAAAATCGTCTGCTGCTTTAGTCAAATTGGAAAATTTATAACGCGCGTCAAGTGAAAATTAAGTGAGGTACTCGCGTCGCTATTTTTTCTTTCGGGTGAATAAATAATGAAAAAGATCGTTCGTTTGCTCTTCTCTCGGTTTAGGCATATAAAAATGCAGAACTTAAATTAGAATGTATCAAAGCTTTTTTTGCTAAATTTAATCATAATTTAAGTTCTCGATAAACCTAATAAATTAAAGAGAATTAAAATTAATTGAATTACTTGTCTCAATTCTTTTTTTAAAAGAGATAAAAAGTTAAACTTTTTTATACGAAGCTATACACTTGACTTGCTTTGCAGCAATTTAATCAAAAGGATTTTTAAGCTCCAAAAAATTACACGCTGGGCCCAGCCGGGATTTGAACCCGGGACCTCTCGCACCCAAAGCGAGAATCATACCCCTAGACCACTGAGCCTCTTAATATAAAGTAGTGAAATGCGCTTTACTGATTCATTAAGAGCTACGGTTGGTAAAGTTCTTTAAAAAATTCACTCAAACCTAATTTACAATTTAGTGTCGCGTCGCTAATCAATCGATGCGTGAAATGAATTTGAAATAAAATCAAAGTTTTCAACAACAATTAAGTTCTGAAAAACAATTTTATCGCTTTAAAAATTTATAAGTTGAGTAATAGATCCATTGAAATGGTCTCATAGGTATTAGGCACGCTTTTTACTCAAAAAACTTTCATAATGCTTTACATAACCTTGTTTTCTTTATTTTAAACTGTGTTATATTTGTACTAGAACAATAATTCACTAGAAATGCCTAAAAAAATAATTCGCCAAATTGCAAAATTTATTTCAAGAAATCAATTTTCCGATTATTTTAAAAGTAGAGGTTTTCCTGTGTTTATGCGTAATCGTATTTTTAAAGTTTCTCTATCTAATTTTCTGAAAAAAATTCAAACGATCTTTTCTGTTTTTCTCTCAGTTGCTAATTAATGATAAAGCAATTGTCTTTCGAAAAACAAACTTTCTCTGCGTTTTTGCAGCGATGGAGAGGCCAGAAAACAATTTGGGCGCAGCGGACATCATATAAAAATGAACTTAAACCTTCATTGGCGCTTTCAGTTATTCGATTTTTCATAGAAAAATCCCTAATACAACAATTATCGAAAAAAATTTTCGCATATACTTGCAAAATATTTTGTCAGCTTCATGGAAAATTTATCGTTGAATTTTAAAGCAAAATAATCTTAATGAAGAATGAATTGCTTCAAGTTTACACCCTGTAAGACTTGTTGAAAATATTTTTATTTTTTGCTCAAAGCTCAAAATACAAAGCTAAAATTTTCTATTTAGTTAGAGAAATTAAGTCGAAAATTAGCAGAAAAAAGATACAAAAAGAGTGGAAAAGTTTTCGAATAATTAACGAAATTTGGATTAACAGAAATTAATGGGGCTTTTGCTAAAGTGAAATATAAATTTGTCAGCGCAAAAACTAAACTTTATTTTACATTGATAAATGTTTTATCCTAATTGCTTAAAATTAAGGCATTTCGACAAGTTTAGCACGAGTTCAGTTTGTACACGCTTTACTCAAATTTTAGCTTCGCTTGTTGCATCCGTAGAGAGGACAAATAAGCGGCGCCTTAGACTTTGAGAACGAAACAAATGATGGTTACCGAAGTTTGAACCGATCTGAGCGATGAGTTTTGTATCGAAAGCGAAAAGCGACCGCTTGTGTTTGTTCGTTTGAAAAGCTCGACACGTCGACATTCGCTCTCAGCTCGGCAGCGATCGAAGCGAGAGGCGAACGACGAGACGACTGCAATCAACAATCGCTCCCTAAGAAAGCTGAAAAAGGAGCGATTTTTGAGCGAAAAGCGGCAAAGTCGCATTCGAAACGCGCCTTTATTTTCGTTCGCCTTTCGCGAAACGAAGCCTCGTTTTCGTGTTTTGAGTTCAAAATGAAGACGAATTGCGACGAGATGAGCAGTCAGCCTTTGAAAGGTTGCACGTTTTATTTAGATTTAAGTAAATACCCGCAGTTGAGGCCGAAAATCGTCGCGTATATCAAACAATTGGGAGGCGTAAGTTTCGCTGCTCTCGTTTCATTGCGCTCACTTCTCATCTTTTCGTTTGCCGATTCGCAAAGAACGTCGAAGAGTTCCTCAGTCGACGCATCTCGCATTTGGTTACCGACAAACCGAAAAAAGAATGGCCGAAGGCAAAGGAGAAAGAAGTGGAGCTCGAAGCCGCCACTTCTGAGGACAGTGCGATTTCGGCGCAAAGAGCGGCCGCTGCACGCAACGGACTCTCTCCGAATTGCACTGCAAATAGACTCGAATTGCTCGTAAGACGCTCTCTGAGTTTGAATGCAAAATTAAAACTTTTGTCGTTTAGTCGCGAGGAAGGGTTTTGGCTCTGCGAGCGGGCGCACAAACTGCCGTGTCGAGTACAACCACAGACACTCTCGAACTCGCCTACAAGAAGGGAGTGAAAATCATCTTTTTTGCCAGTTTCCTTCGATACTGTGAACAGTTTAGTAACCTGGTGAATGGTGTTTCAAATAATTCCAATGCAGTCGCACTCGTAAAAGCTCATATTTTAAACGGACATTACATTAAAGTAGAGGACGAAGAAAAAAAATACAAACCTAGCGTTAAAGAGCTCGCTAAGTGGCCTGAAGTAAACTTCGATACATCTGCGGGTTCATGTCCTTTTGGCACAAAAAATAAACCTAAGAAAGTGACAGGTACAACAATTGAAGCCACAACGAATGCAACATTAGCAAAATCTTTAGACAATGTTTCAGTGCCGAAGCAGAATGTTAATGAAAATAAAGTGGACGTTGTCAAAGAGAGAACAAAACCGGTAAAAAAAGCAAAAGTAACTCAAACCTGTGAAATCTGTAGTGAAGAGTTCATAAATACTTTTGAGGTTTGTATCATTTTTGACTTTCTCTTAATAATTATTATTTTCTAAAGCATGTCAACACTCCTAAACATCAAGATTTCGTAAGAAATACTGACAACTTTGTGGAATTACTTCGTGTTATTGAGTCGTTACCAAAATATGATTTGGAAATCAGCGATACTTCACGCGGGATTGACAGTGATGAAAATCATGTTTCTCCTCCTCATCGAACTTCACCAACTGCAACGACGTTCACATTGAAATCAGTAGCGAGTAGATCTTCTGGCAGCTTTCTTCGCTTGCAAGATGTAATAGAGCAATCAAAACAATCTCAATCATCACCACCACCAATTATAACGACCCAACAGCAGTCGCCAAAAAATACTACAGAAGAGCAAGACAATTTTCAAATAGTAGAAGCTTCCACTGTGACTCCGACAAAAGATCCACTTTACAGACTACGTAACAGAGAAATTAGAAAGAATGAAATATCGGAAGAATTTTGACCCTTGCTTTGCAAAAACAGCGTTTGATTCATTTCAAATTTGCATTCAGGCAAAATAAATAAATAAGCGAATTTTAAACATTGCGCTTGTGTGCAATTGGTTGTCCATTATTATATTATTTATTCAAAAAGTGACAAAATAAAGCTGGACTCAACGCACCTCTTGCATAAACACGGTTTCTTAAAAACTTTAATTACAAAATTTTAAAGTTTTGTTATTGAAAAACAAACAAGATTAGTGTAAATATAACATTTTCTTGAAGATCAGTGTTAAACTGATAAATAACTTGGTTAAAATGCGAAAAAAATCAGTTTAACATTATTCACGATTTTTCGTCTGTAGACGTTTCACCAATGAATCAAAAACATTAATATAAGAATACATGTCATCATCAGATAAAGGTATATTCAAAGAAGCTGCTTCTTCAGAGCTCACATGAAGCGGTTCCTCCAAGGAGTCCAAAAAGTCAATCAAGCGAACAGAATTAATGAATTGACTTGCATTTGGATCGAAATATTGCCATTTCGTTAAAAACATTCTAATCGTTTTGTCCGTCAAGCCTTTTTTGACTTCTTCCTTCACTTGATTATAGCTATCGAAAATAACAGCGATACCAATGTTTATGATAACAAATGAACACAAAACAATATAAGATAAGACGTAAATAATTGCAGCTGCCTTATTTCCGCAATTTCCAGGATCATCTTTGTCGAATGTCGTTTCACATTTAGTTTGATCCATCAGTGCAGCCAGAACCTGGTCCCAGCCAGCTGTTGTACTCATGGGAAACAGCAGCAAAATCGCATTTATAAAAGTGCGAAAATTGCATATTTCATTGAGTCCATTTTGAAGCTCGACGTGCATAAACATGTGCATTCCAAAAACCGCATAAACAACAATCACCAAGGAAAGAAGGAAATATGTACGTATCAGAAGAGGAAATGATTTTGCCCAAATGAATGTCAAAGTATTAATTCCCATGAAATATTTGTTCGATATCCAAGTTTGTGCGAATTTAAATACTCGAAACACTCGAAATAACGCTGGATTTAAGAAGTGATGAACGACCATCAAATCTAAACAAGAAAAATTGGCTAAATTTCAAAATTTAGCATGAGTGGACTTGCCTAGGATTTGCATTAAAACGACAAACAAATCGAAAATGTTCCAACTTTTTGTGAAAAAATAAATTCTGAACACAAGTATTTTTAAAAAACAGTCGAAAGCGAACACAATGATTAGACAATTGTTAATTGTGTGAAAAATGTCGTACGATTTTCCATTAAAGAAATAATTGTCATAAGTTAATAAACCGATATTTACAATGATGAATGACACAATTATAGCTTCGTACAATTCGCTTCGCACGAAATTGTATAAATTTTGGAGTATATAAATCTAGGAATGAATGAAATCAGTTGAGAGTTTACAAAAAATAAAAAACCTGAGGCGGTGGTATAGCTCTCGCAGGTTTCATTTGTCTGATTTTCCTCATAGCATTACTGTAAACATCTGAAGCAAGAACAGTTTCCGACGATTCGATTTTTTGCTTCTCTTTTTTGTAAACATCGATAATAAGACCAAGAAAGAGATTAAGTGTGAGAAAAGTTCCAAAAATTGTAAATACAAAAAAATAAAAATAAACATAGAGATTAACTTCAGCCATTAGCTGCAGATCAATTTGGTGAAATGTCAATGCGTGGTGAATAATACTAACATGGCCTTCGGAAGTCGCCTAATTTGTAAGCAAAAATAAAATGAAGCGAAAGAATGATTAATTCAACTTACAATTTCGAGAAGGGCTAGATAAGCGTTGAAAATGTTATCGAAATTGATTTGCGGATTTACCCAAGTAAAATTGTTTTGCATACATATTTCTTTGTTTCGAGCTAGAGTGAAATTCACCACTGCACCTGAAAAATCTTCGCAGTGCTCGAATGCTGAAGAAAATAGGTAAACTCCGATCATCGCGAACACATACCAAGAGAACAAAATAACGAATATGACATTTACAGCTCCCATTATTGAGCGACGGAATGTATTCAAAATTAACTAACAAAATTTGTGTTGAAATATGCATGAAGCTGTTTTAGAAACTATTTACCTTCGTTTCTTTTTCTTCATAAATGATCTCTAAAAGTCTAAAAATACGAAGAACACGACAGACTGAAAATAGCGAAATACTAGCATGGGCTGTAAACTTTATGAATGTATTTATCAACCAAAGCTGATGAAAAGAGAGAAAATTGTTTTAAAGTAGAAGGATATTGAATATACAAACCAAAACAATAATAAAATCAAGGCAATTGAGAGGCGAAGAAAAGTAAGTTTTCAAGCCGAAACCCATCCATTTGAAAACCATTTCGAAAACAAATAAGAGTAAAATAGCTTTGTCTGCGATGTAAAGTATTTGTTGCAATGTAGGCTTTGAGCTTAAATTAGCATCTTCGAGTATCTATATAAAAAACAAATGAATCGTCGAAAAAGCAAAATCATTATCAACACACCAGTAATATGCATGAAACAATGATAACAAATAGAATAGCGTAATTAAAATGAGTGCTTCTCACGAATACAGACATTTTGGATGTCTTATCATTATCCATATTGATCGTGAATTGGGTTTGCATTATATTTGTGTTATCTTCATTTTCTTCTTCGGTTTCATTTCTTTCGGCATCAGAAACGAGAACAACTTCAGCTTCTTTTCGGAAACTTCCGAGTTTAAATGGATTTAACTTAAAATTTCAAAATCAACATTTATTCGAAATTCACCTTTTTAAATACCTTTGTGCAGAATGAACATATTTGTTTTCCAAATGATTTCACTTTTTTTAAGTCTTCAGTATCATCATCATCATCAGATGAATCACATGTTTGAAAAGAAGTTACAACCGCTCCGAGAAAAACGTTCACTATTATAAATTTTCCAATCAAAGTAACTGAAGCATAATAAACACCACAGCGAATTGGACTCGAAGTTACATTCATACAGTCGAAAAAAGTTTCAATCCATTCTCCACAAAAATTTCTGAATACAGACATAAATATGTGCACATAATCAGAATAATGCCATCGCCTAAATGAAAACCATGGACCAGGTTGGCTATTTAAAAATATCTGCGCTAGCAATAAATTCCGTGAATGATCACTTACAAATTTTGAATTATGGTATATTCGTATCCGAGTAAGGTAATGCCAAGTGTAGCAAATGTTGCAATGATTATCATAAATGGAATCATCATTCGAAAGAAAAGACACGAAACTTTAAATATTACACGCAACAATTTGTTAAACGGAGAAAATAAATGCAATATTTTGAAAAATCGAAACTGGAAGAAGAAAAAATAGTTTCAGTGTGCTTTGTAGAATTTTCATTGTAAAAAATAATTTAAAAATATACATACTAAAGTAAACTCAAAAAACCGAACCATGTATCCATCAGCGATGAAAAATCCGAATGTTACACAAAGAATAATGAAATCGAGTTTATTGCCATTTTCCTTGAAATAGTTTGCCGGAGTTAAGCAAAACATTTTTACACAAACTTCACAAATAAATATAATATTGAAACACTGTGAAAAGAAATTTTGAATAAAGATTTAGAAATTAAAGATCGGAAAACCTACATCAGTTACGATTTCTAATATGATGTCAATTACTTGAGATGAAAGGTTGTGTATAATGGTTAATGCTATAACGTTTAATACGATACAAAATTTGAACGACAATTCTACATATGGATTCGTGATAATTCTTGTCAGTTTTTCTCGAGCTTGAGAGCAGCAAGAGAAACATGTCCATTTGCAGCACCAATTTGTAAATGTTTCGATTGTACGATTTGATAGCGAAAATGAGGAAACTAAAACGTAAAAATGTAGCATTCCACAAAATTTGATTTTAGCTAACCATTTTGGGAGGTTTCACTAGAATTAGTTTTATTCTTTAGATCTTCTTCATAAACCAAGCTGAATGATTTGCAGACAACAGCAGCGATGATTGCGACGAAGAAAAATGCAACAAAATAAATTACTGGGATAAAAAAGAACAAAGATCTTAATCCTGATACAGCCAATAAGTCATTATAGACGCTTTCCCAATAGTCTAAAGTCATTATACGAATGGTTGAAATCATAGACCAACCCAAAGTATCAAAATTGGTATAACCGTTATCTGGATTTTCGCCAAAATCGACCATACATATGGATTCCTCTCCGTGACATGATCTAAAACGGAAGTTCTATAAATGAACATAAAATGTCACTTACAATCCAAAGGAATAGTTGCTGCAACGTTGCTCAGAAATCCAATTCATTCTATTGCTATACCACAAAAACCACTGGATATTAGAGAAGGATAAAGGAGCTCTTTTTGCACATATATTACGTAAATTGCCCATAAATGCTTGCAAAGCAAACAATGAAGTAATGAATATTACGCAAACAAAGAGAACGATTGTCGATCTTAGTTTTTTAAGCACACGCGAAATGGTTGGTTCTAAAAGTCTTATTCCTAAAAGACAATGTGATTAAAAAGTAAATTGATAATGCATAAATACCATTTCGTAAAGGACCACGAAGCAGACGAAAACCTCGTATGGGTGCAATTGAAAAGGTGTTAGCAAATATTACAAACAGGAAAAGATCAACAGTGGCTATTAAATCGAATAAATTTAATAAATCCCTTAAGAAACTAAATGGGGACATGATTAATCCACGAGCTATCAGATGCACCAAAAGTTCTATCAGCCAAAACATCAAAATGAAAATTCTATTTAAAAAATGTTAACGTTTTATAAAACAGAGTTTATTTCATACTTTAATCCGTGGAAAAATGCAGAGGAAGAAGTAGGATATGTCACTCCAATAAGGAACATTATTATGGTAATATGAACAAGGTATCTAAACCACAGACTTGATTCAACGTTGATTGCAAATTTCCGCAACATGTTTGTTGGTGAAAAAATAAATAAAGATTTTGTTGCTGAATATCTATGAATTTCATAATTTTGATCGATTACAACGAATGTCTAAAAAATGAGGATTAATCGTACGGTTAAATGGAAACATCGAACATACAGGAATCGAGGACTTTGCATAATAAGGATCTATTTCTTCGAGTTGTTTGCAAATCAAAGAGGATGGACATTTTCTCCTCAAACCAATAGGCAACAATTTTCCATCGGAGAATAAATAGTTGGGTTGAGGAACACAATTTTCGATCTCTTCCTGAAATGTGACATTAAAGATCGGATGCGCACATGATTTAACTATCTTCGTAAGATAAATTTTTAAAAAAATTGAAATTTATTTTTACATATCTTGGCCATTTTTAACTTGAGAACTATATAAAATTGTAAAAGGGTCGAGGGTATACTCTAGAAACCCCTAAACCCGAAGAAGTGACTTTCAAAAATTACAAAAGGCATCTAACAAAGTATGAGCTTGTAACCATTATGAAATTTACTATTTTCGTCAATAGAAACGAATGACAAAGTTAATTAAATAAACGTGTTTTACTTTTTTTTTCATTTTTTAATTGTTTCAAATTTTTGTGCTTAAATTTTATGTTAAACAAATGAATTTAACAATTACAAGTGTAAGCTCCAATTTTTGGAATATTTGTGAAATTTTTATACGATAAATAACAATGTTTATCATTGGTTAAACAAAATCAGCCTCTCTACCTTAAGTCGACACTTTGCAACCAAATAAGAATATATTAAATAATTTTTGATGCTGTATAAAAAATCGTAAACTAAACTTATGTTAGTAAGCTATTGAATCTTGAAATGTGATCAACATTTTTCACTTAAAATAC
>NCKU01000350.1:0-45683 GCA_003675995.1 Dinothrombium tinctorium | reverse complement strand
TTCAACTCATTTGCTTTAACTTATTCATTAACATATTGCGCCAATTTTTCAAATGTTCAGTTCGAAAAGACAGTTTGATAAATAGTTAATTTTTTAGTTAAATTCTCGGTAGAAGTCACTGGATGTGATGAAAGTTTTACATTTCGATGGTATTTGAAATTCTAACGAACTAATTTAATTTTCAGGACCCTCGCCGCCGGTAACTATTTGCAAAGATATACACAAGGGTTGAAAGTATAAACAAGCGCGATAAAAATAAGATAACAAACCATAACGATGTGATTGCCGTTTGGCAAAAGTTGCTCCATTTTGTCACACGTTTGCCTTCGACTGTATTCTCGTATTCGTTGACATCCTCTAAAACCATATTCACGAAATTGTCAAACCGAGTAAAGTACCCACGATTTCCTTATCGTTCTTCATTATTATATGAATTCGTGAACCGATGCATTTGTCAATCAATTCTACGGAAAGAGAACGGAGCGATTAGCGATTCGTAGTTCGAATAAAACGCTGAATTCGAGAGAAACGAACCCAAAGGTAGAACAGAACAAACTGTGGCCTGCGTTACGCACGCCATCGCTATTCTCGGCTCTCGCCTTAATTTCGCCCCACAGGTAAGCATGCAGCGTTTAGCGCTCGCATTAAACGAACAAAATTTGATTGACAGCAACATTTGTTTTATGTTCAAGGCGCGTCAATTTTTGCATTTTAACTAATTTCAGAATAAAATTAATGCTTAAAAATAATAACTATTACAATTATTGCAATGTTTTTATCGCGATTTGCATATAAACTTATTTTTGTAACCAAATGTTTTAAAGTTTTTCAAAGGGGGTTTTTAGAGTTCCTTTCTAGTAAAAATAAGCAAACATTAAAATAAATAATAAAAATATCATTTTATTAACGATGGACATCAATTAAAATATATAATATGTAAAAGTAATATAATTTTTTTTTTGCAAACAAAAAGGCGCTAAATAAAACCCGACCCGCAAAAAGTATTTGTTGTGTTTAGCAGTAAACAAAAATATTAAAACATTTCTCACGTGCCCACAGAAATTGAATGTCGCTCGATTTTTGAGGATTAGCATAAAGACTATTGAAAGTGACAAAGATGTTAAGAGAGTAAATGTACTCTCGATTCAAAATAAAATGTTTCGATTATCGAAAAGTGAGCTTAACTGCAAAGCAACTTGTACGAGACGCTCAATTATTGGTGTGCTTTGCAGTTGAGCTTACTTTTCGATAATCGAAACAATTTATTTTGAAACGGTCGTACTTTTCTGCATACAATTATAAGTCTTATATTAGATGTCTGATATTCGTAAGTGAATATTGGAGCTTACGCTTTCGACAGTATAATAGTACTTTACGGGACGAATCGAAAAAATTAGTTTTGAACATTTTTCTTTACGAAATCAGAGGCGAAAGGTTAAAAATGACATTATTTTTTCAAGAACTTAACGTTGAAAATTTAGGTTAAATTAGGTTAGGCATGGATAATCAAGTGTCTATCACGTAAATATCGCTTATTGAGCACGTGATAGAGATATGAAAATCACGTGACCAACAAGTGATAATCACGTGATTGTCATGTGAGGATCACATGAACAGTATGTGATGATCACGTGAACAACATGTGACGGTCATGTTGTAGACATGTGAAAATCACGTGATCAACAAGTTATGATACGTGGTAGAAACGTAATTAACCTAACCTAACCTAACTTAACCTAAACTAACCCAACCTAATCTAACCTAACCCAACCTAACCCAACCCAACCCAACCTAACCCATCCTAACCTTACCCAACCTAACTCAAGCTGATTTTTTAACCTATTTAAATCAAAATCAAATGTCAATCAATGAATCAAATCAAATTTCAATATGAAATTAAAAGGAACAATAACAATTTTAAATGACTGTATCAAGTTTTGTTGCTTCTCGCATTGCAATAGTTAGAAGTGTATTGCCTTGATACAAGTGAGTAAATCGGTGCTTATATAGCTAGGAAGTATAAAAAAGCATCTAGCTCCGAGTTGAAAATTTTCCTATAGTTAATAAAAAGTGACATTGTATTTAGATTTGACTGTATAAATAATTTTCCAAATAGTTACTTGTAAGTGAGAATTCAATTTTTTAAACCAAATATTGAAATGTGTTCGAATGTGGATGAAGTTTTGATATCGTTTATATGCAGCTGAACATTTTTTTGATCAGGAACTTAGCGGACCAAGTATGTTTACATTTGCTTTGAAAATACCAAAATGCTATTTTAAGTGTTAACCTCTTTGACGTTCACTAAAAACGATTTTAAAGTAACATTTTGAATTTTGAACCATTTAAACCGTCCATATTCATCCTTTACGCGAATCGTAGTTTTAAAACCTCCCCGACTTCAAAGCAAATTGAATGAAATTCGAATTTATTGCCAATTGTGTTTTTCTTAAAAAGTTGAAAATAAAACTCTGCAAAGCAAGAAATCATCGCAAAATAAGCGAGCATTGCGGCAATAGCTTTCGTAAATCTATACAATATGACATGTGATGAATAACCGACCCGTTACATGAATTCGACATCGCAATGGATGACCCGTGAGCGATATGCAAACGACGCAAACTGTAAATCTAAAATTATTGCGAGCACAACGTGAAAAGTTGATTTTTTAAAAGCTTGTATCGAATTGTTGGCTTACAGGCGCCTATTTCAACACCAATTAAATCGCAAACCGCGACGGCGTTAGATTTAAACAGCAAACGCCTAAACAACCTTCACAAAACCATTCAAACGCAATGTCGAAGAAATCGAAATCCGTGAATCCGGCATATATTGCGGCTCTTTCGATTAAACCAATCATTCCAAAATCAATTCGATCAAATCTAAATAATTAATGGAACAAAAATGCGACAAAACAAACGCAACCATCTCAAAACTTTTGGTGTGAAAACATCGACTTAAATTTAAAGTAAAAAAGAAATCGGCAACATTTAAAATAAAATTAGCTAAACTAAAATAACTAATATTAATGCGTCACCCACTAATAATGATGACATAATTTGTGAAATGGATTGGCGAGTGTACTTAACAAAATACCAATCACAAAAGACGTGATTCTGGCTCTTCATTCTTTAAATGCCGGAGTACAATTGGCTTTGAAGAATCCGAGAATTCGTTTGGAAATAACTTTATCAACGAAACATTCGGCAATGATATCGGCTATGATGAGAATTTTCTCACAACGATTTATTTAATGAATTTAACAAGAAGCTTACAGTATTCCAAATATCAAACAAGAGAAAGATCTTTCAGAAAATGTCGACGCTTTACCTTTAGCTCGATCTTTGTAAAGTGAAAGTAAAGACAGAAAAATAATACTGATGAAAACCCAAATTCAAAAAATGCAATTGAAAATGAAACGCAGCAATGTATAAACGAAAATGCAATCTTTGCGAGAAAAGTTTTGAAACAGAAAAAGAATTTAAAGAGCTTATAAAAAAGCGCACAACTGCTTAAAACCATAATTAATTAATGACAGATTTCGCCACTTGTAGTTTTCAAACCTAATCAAATCGTTAAAATTAAACTTTTTCATCATTTTTCTTCTACGTGCTCAATGAGAAGTAAACGCTAGCTAGAAATTTGTTGGCTCTTTTTGTCCACGCCTGCTTCGATGACGTTTCACGAGTTATGCAGACTCGTGTACCCAACCTCATGACAGGTCTCTTTAAAGACATCGCCATGCAGAATGTATTGCTGTTGAGCCTAATGTGCTCCAAGCAGGTGTGGTCACATCGGTGATTACGTCTTAAACACCGGAGTGATAGTTACTTTCTTCGTTTATTCGGTTCACATGTGTTTTTACGATTTTTCGGGCAAATTTTGGGTAAGTGTGTTCATATCGACCTATTTTTTGACAAGAATATTTGTTAGCTTGCGCTTTTGCTTCATTTTTTAGCTTTTTGTTCAAAACTTCACATTTTCCTTTAATTTGATTGACTTTGATTGATTAATGAAAAGTTAGGCGAAATCGACTAATGTTCATATGTTTAACTTTCTTAAAAGATTCTTTTTTATAATACCTTTCTCTAGCCGTGAGAATATGATTAATACATTCAAATATTTATGCTGTTTTTCAAAGTACGTGGAAAAGTGTTCTAATTACCAGTTTCAGGGATGTGTAAAACGACGATTATTTGTCGATTGGATTTCTTAGTCGTTGGTTAATCGCGATTTAGTTTCCGACTTCCGATGAATGCCTTATCGGCATATTTTCTCCCAAACATAGCAGCGGTAATTGCTGAGAAGTAAAAACAAGAAACGGAAACAATTTCTGCCTCTTTTCTGTTTAAGCCTTTGTGAGTTAATTGTTTAAAATACCGTAAAATTTCGTGAGTGCGTATTTTTCTCTAGTTTTCAAAATTAATTCAAATGAATTCGCTATTTTGTTCGCTTTTCAGCGTTACTCATGTTTTCTCTCAACGCTTATGATTTCATTTGCTACTTTTTTGTTAAAATGTGAAAACGATACAATCCTAAATGTATTTCGGTTTCGTTTTACGCACTGTTCGCTCGTAGTTTCAAAATCAAATACTACATCGATATTTGTAGGACGTCGTGAAGGTCTGTAGGAGTGTGTTTGTACGAAAGAGAGAGCGAGAGACTAAGTGCTTTGATGTTTATGTCTTGATGTTGTAATTTCTGACGAAAAGATGTTTTTTGCACATCTTCACATGACACATGTGGTAAAGAAGTGTCAGATTAAGTCGGTTAGATGATGCTAAGGCGTAGTGGTTTTTAAAAGAAAACGCAAAAAAAATCAGTGAATCACGATGTCTCTAGAATAAAGAAAATACCAGCAAAAAGCGTGAAAACTCATTGCATAACTGTTTGCAAGTGATGTGAGCATCTTAAAAGAATGAAAAGGATTCATGCGCTTACTGGAGTCCATTCTCCTAAAATTGCGAATGTTCACTCTGTTTTGCAATACTGTGCTGCTCTTTATTCGTGTTGTATGCGCTTCAATAAAGTTAGTTTTAAAAGAACAAACGTGTTTTGAAAATAGTTTTTAATTATTTATGAAATCTAAAAACAACACGTTATGCTTTTTTAGTGAAGTCATTGTTCCGTTCGCAAATTTTCAATCAGTGTTTTGGATGCAATCCAAAGAACAACTTCTCTCGTCATTAACAGAGATTTTTCAAAGAGTTGCTCTATGTTCAAACATCATTTACTACTTTAATTAGAAGTGATGAGCATTTAAGTTTGTGACTATAATAGTTGTTAATGTATTCATATTATATTTAATACTTTTAAAAACGGTGCTTACATCATTTTTCAAACAACAATGAAATCTCAGTCGAGTGTAAAATTTCGCTTCGTGTCTCAGCCGGTTTTGGTTACGAAAAAACGCGTTTCACAACGTATGCTTTCTAATTCCGTATTGGTGAATTATGTTTATTTCATACTGTGTCAATGTTTTTGTTGGCAGTGTAGAAAACAATTTATTACATTCATCAGTTAATGATAAGTTTGGATGAATGCTTGTCTTTATTAGGCCATCACTTTTACCTTTATAATTTAGTGACATTATCTCATTTAACCATTTCTCCTCTTTCATTAATACATTAGTACTAATGTACATTGCTTACGATTCTCAAAAAATCGATTTTTGTCGTTATGAGATAAAAGCTATGCAAACACTTTTTGCTTGTTACTCGCTAAAGGGCATAGCGATAAGAACCTCCAAGAAATATGACGTTTGAAGCTTACTCGAACGCATGCAATAGTTTACAAAAAGCCAACGGTCGAGTATTAGAAATCAATTTAACAACACTCGTCATTTGGGAAACTTTCCAATATCGATAATCCTTCTTAATATTTTTGTTGTAAAATAAAATCCAATTTTATTCGCTTGTTTTGAAAGAGTTTCTATAGTTATATTTACAGTCGAATTGTTGCTAAGTGCCGTAATAAATTTTTGCTATTTATTGTACTCATTCATTCTTTTCTTTGACTTTCAAAAATTTTAAAAATTTAGGAAACAGCTTATTGTGTTGAGATCTATTAATTATCTACTGTTTTTCTGTGATAAAAGTGAAATTTCTGCTTTTTGTAAACAATTCTCTGAATTTCAATGCGAGGTTTAGCGTGTGATTATTCCTTGTTTTTAAAATTACGGTTACTGAGAAAATGAAAACTGTTCCGATTGAGTGAATTTTCATTTACAAAAATCCATTTCGGATTATTTTGACTTAAATTCTTATCTCTTTACGCCAAATTCATTGAAATTTAACTCATACACAATTCTGTGTAATTTGCGCATTTATGAATGAAAAATTTGTTTTGAAGTAAGTGACATAATTCGGTAATGATTTATAGCGAAGCAAAACGGCATGAAATCAATCCGCAACCATTTAGAAAGTAGAAACCATAGTACACAAGTTGAAGCTCTCTCATTTTGCTCAATTAATTTATATGCCTGTCATCTTTTGAAATATGTAATTTATATTAATTGACGAAAGCATACAGTCGCCCATATCTATTTTGATTAGAATACAAAATATATAATCATTTAAAAACTTACGAATTCAATGTGCTTAATGAAATAAGGAAGTTAAAGATTGTTTATTTTTAAAAGTGGTTACAAAAAATTAGTAAAATTAATTTTAGAAACAAGTTTACATTTATTTTGATTAGTTTAGAGCACATCTCTCTAAGAAATAGGCTGTAAGCTCAAACTTTGAGAGAGCTTTTGTAAGCTGTCAGAATCAAATTCACTTTTCTATATAATTTGAGGCGAAAAGCTCTCAAAACTTTGCGACACAGGTTTAATTTATGACTCTCGTATGGCACCTAAATTACATTTTCCTCGTGAACAACGCTCATACATTCTGCGAAATTAAGCAACGTAATTGTAAAGATTACTTGGAAACCAATTTCAGGGAAAAGAGCCCTAATATAAAGAGAGCAAACGCTGGTTGTAATCGTTTACTTTGAAAACAAATCAAAATCCACAATGAACCAAATGTGAACATAAAAATCGATACAAATTGCTCTTTACCAATTTCGCAAATTACTCTTTAGCCTCAACTCTCGTTTTCCATTTTCACGTTTTTTATGTGCTATGAATGAAATTGTATATCGATTTTGACAGTGCTTATTTCGAAAGCTTTACACGTAAAAAGTGAGTTTTTTAGTTCAGCTTTTGAGTTAGAATTGTGAAACAAAAACATTTTCTATTCAAGAAAGGCTTTGAAAGTCAAAAAGTTGAATTATTTCGAAAGTGCTTATTTTATTTGTGTCCACTGATAAGATTACCTTGTACATTTGTGTTTATAATCACTCACTTTTGCGCTGATTACTTTTCAGCTTTCGCTTAATTGTTATTTTCGCGTTTCGTCCAAATAAATGTTTACTTTTAAATGCATGTGAAAAAATTTTTTATTTAAGCAATGAACCTATTAAAGCGACGAATGCGAATTTTTTCACGATTTTTCCTCTCATTTACCGTTAAAAAGTCGAATTAATATTTCACCGGAAACACGATGTTTTCTGATATTAAATACATAAGATTGGAATTTTCATTAAGTGTTTTTCTTTCGCTTGTGTAAACGAGTATTGCTAAAAGCGTAACTCATAGAATTTTCCTCAATTTAGTTTTAGGTTAAGGCGCCAAATCAAATCGCATTTTAATTTTCGAAGCTCTTTTTTCATACTATTTAAATGTGTTTAAATCCAAAAAATTATTTTCATTTTTGAAATTCCATTAATGAAAGTAACCAACGACTTTTTTCAAGGTTTATATGTTTCTCATTTCACACGTATCAAAATGAGCAACTTTTAGATAACGCGAAAATTTCGTAATCTCAAAATTCTTAAACTCATTTCTTGCATTGAGCGCTCTTATTTCGAAAGCAAGCCTCAAAAAGGCGTATTATTTTGTAAGTAGCATCTATAAAAAGCAAATGCTTTTCTTGATCTGATCGGATATTTGTCTATTTGCTTCTTTTCTTGAACATTTTTCTCAAGAAGTTTTTCTTTTCATTTTTTCTTTATTGAGAAACAGGAACAAATCGTAAATCTTTTCTTTTGCTTGTTTCGATGGGAACGCAATCGAAAATTGTAATTGAACTTAGCTCCACCACGCCAAGTTTTGAATATCACAAATGTTATTTGAACTTTGAAATAAAAAGCTCGGTAAAAATAGAAATAACGAATAATATGCGTTTAAAAATCAAGTAATTCGCATTTTAAAATGTTTGAAAGTCAAATGAGCGCTGGGCGAGAAACAAAATAATGCGCAATGCTTTTTAATTAAACGAATAAAAATGGTTTCTCGCTAATTAACAATTTAAATTAACTCGCAACGCTTTTGAAAATAATATGATTCTAAGAATTGATTTTTGTTATGTTGAGCTTTTAATAACAGCTAAATGGCGACTAAAAATGAATATGTAAGCATTCGAAACGAAATTGGATACGTAGCAATTGCGCCATTTATTTTATCGCTCACGTTGCTTCGCTCGTGTTTTCAACTTAAATTATGTTCTCAGCAAGTTTAGTTTTTTTACTTACGCGCTAAATTCAAATACTTGGCTTCGTAGCTGTTTACAAAATTGACAACGATGAGCGTATTTGTAGAAATCACTTAAATAGCGATTAAATGAAGGATTTAGCAGTTAAATTTATCATTTCCAAAAGAGTTATTTAACAATTAGACAATTCTTGTTAACGAAAATTAGAAGACAAAAACTTACTAATGCACACTTATGTGAAAAACCATGTGCATTTTTGTGCAGGAAACTCTTGTATTCATTTGTACACAATTCGTCGACAGAACGGAAACTGTTCGCAGTAAATACATAATTCAACGATACATCGTCGAGTTTTTCATTGCATTGTCATTTTAGCATTAATTTTAGTTTTCAATAAATTTTATAATGAGTAAAACATTTTTCATAATCAATTGTTTCTCTTTCCATTTCGCAGAATTCAGCAACAACGTTTATGTGATTGAATGAAATGAAGGGATAATTTTGTCGAAGTGCCAAATTTTGTTTCAAGTCATCGTTTTTGAAAACAAGGCAATGGCTCAAAAATTTTATTTGCGTTTATTTCGGTATCTGGCGCTGTTTGCGCTTAAACTTTGTATATACATAACATTCGCAAATACGGAAGTGAAGGAAATTGAAAATATGGCAATCGTCGATTTATATACGCCTGTATTTAAGCTACATTTCTTCGACTCAAAGAATGACGATTTAACGAATGAAACAGACCAGCTGCTTGTTGGTGCTCGAAATTATATTTTTAAATTATCGACGGATTTGAAAATTTTAGGTTCGTTTAAAACGAATCCAATTCAAGACAACCAGAATTGCTATCCGGGCATAAAATCAAGCTGTCCTGAACCATTTTCTGAAGTAAATAACGATAATAAAATTTTATTGGTGAAACCTGAGCAAAAAATCCATCCGTTTTTCATCGCTTGTGGCACTGCTTATCAAGGCATGTGTTTCGTTGTGAAAATACAAGACCTTAAAGGAGGTTTCTTTGGCGCACCTTCCAATGTTAGTAATTTCATAGCTACAAGAAAGAGCACAGTTGCATTTTTCAGCAAAGTCGAGCATGTAAATACACCTGTACTTTATATTGGCGCCCAATATGACAATCGTCCTATGCACCTAAGAGCTCCATTGATCTCAAGTCGTCTAATCTCAGCTGAAAATAAAATTCCTATTTTTCATTACGCCAGTAATATTGAAGGGGCAGTCACCAAACTGGATTTAAATCCAAAGTATGACGATTATGACTTCGAATTTGTTTACGGCTTCGAAATCGGACGATTTGTGTATTTTCTCACAAGACAACAAATGGGACAGTCAGGATTGAAAGAGACGAAATTGGCTCGAATTTGTAAAGCCGACACATCTTTCTTTTCTTACATGGAAATTCCTTTAACGTGCGATGTCGAAGACGACGATCCTTACGAAAATGTGTACAGTTATGCTACTTCGGCATTTTTCTTAAACAAAGAAGAAGATTCTATTCCCGATCTTTTTGTCACTTTTGTGTCTCAAAAAGACAAACAGAAGACAGGCACAAAACGATCGGCAATTTGTGTTTACAATATTCTTGAACTTAATAAAGAATACGACAGAGTGATTAGTAATTGTATGAATGGGAAAAGTGAAGCAAAACTTTTGACAATTTTTCACGGTGAACCAAGATCTTGTACACCGGCTTCGAATGAATTTAATGATATTTATAAGTTTTGTGGCTCTGGTTTAAACCCTTATATGGGTGGCACAAGAAATTTTCAACAGAAAAAGTTTAAACATTTCGCGAATGAACATTTGACTTCTATTGCAGTCACTTTTCAAAATCAAGAAACAGTTGTAATTGCTGGAACTATACGTGGAAAAATCATTAAACTGAAAAAGAAGATAATTACGAATTCAAAGATTATCGGACATGAACTTATAAATATTACCTTATCAAATTCAAATCCAAACAGTGATTCCATGATACAACCAGATCCGGTTTTCGATACAACTGACAACTTTCTTTATTTAGCGACCGGCACACAAGTTGTGAAGTTCCCTGTCGGTTCTTGTTCTCTTTATACTGATTGTCAAAGCTGTATCACATCCGAAGATCCATTAGAATGTGGTTGGTGTGGCTCTTTTTGTGCTCACAGAAAAGAGTGTACTGGCATTATGAGTTCAACTGAATGTGCGCCTGAACTGTTTCATTTCAAGCCTCTTAAAGGACCAATAGCAGGTGGAACTGTTATCGAAATTAAAGGCAGCAACTTCGGATTTAATGGAACAACTGAGGAAAACTCAAATTTAACAATTATCGTAGCCGGAGTTAAATGTGATGTGGTCTTATGGCTTAAAGATAGAGTGAAGTGCAAAACAAGACGAGTAGATCATCCTCGTGAAGGCAAAGTAGTTGTTCATGTATCAGATGTCTCGCGAGAACACGGTCCATTTGATATAAATGGAAAAGCTGTTTCGCAAAGTAACTTTTCATTTCTTATACCTACTGTTACTGATATTCATCCTAAATTTGGTCCAATGTCTGGAGGTACAGCTATTACAATTAAAGGAAAAAATCTGAATATTGGCTCCAAACAAATAATTAAGCTCGGCGGAATCAACTGCACAGAAGTTAGAGAAAATTCTCAATTTGGCTTGAATTGTAAGTCAGGACCAAATTCAAAAAGTGATAAATATTCAAAATTGATCGTTGAGATTGATGATGATATTATTTCCTCGAATCTATCTTTCGCTTATCGACCCAATCCTACTCTTACAAAAATTGACGATTTAAAAACAATCGCAAAAGGAGGAACAAACGTCACAGTCGTTGGAACTAATTTAGACAGTGTTTCGAACCCAACTATGATTGTAACAGTTATTTCAGGTCATAAAGCAGATAGAACTGAATTGGTCTCGAAATGTATCGTTTCCCTAAATGGAACTTTGATGACTTGTTTAACTCCACATCTTCCTCATCATTTGCAATCCACTCAAAGCGATGCTCCTATTCGCTCATCAGTCACATTCTCAATGGATGGCTCACCTGAATTTAATAAAATTGAACCCTTTAACCTGTTTTATTACCCGAACCCACGATTCACAATAAATAGTCAAACCGTTGAGGTAAAATTAAAGGACCCGATACAACTTTTGGGCGAGAATTTGTCTGATAGTTACAAAGTTTCGATTGAATTGAAAAATTCCGAAGCTGTCGTCAAAAAATGTATTCCAGAAGGAGCGACAGGCTTCAAGCTTTTCTGCAAAGTCGATGAAACAGATGAAGATTCGCTTCTTTCTGATGATTGGGATATTTTCGTAAATGTTGCTGGCGATGTTTATCAAGTTGGAAAAGTTCACTTTGTGCGTCCAAGCGGAGCAAATGTAGCTGCTATTCTCACCTCAATTTTGTTCCTCTTACTCTTATTGTGTTTGTTCGTTGTATTTATTCTAAAGAGGAAAGGCATTTATCCATTCGTGAAGAAAAATATTAATTATCAAGTTGCTTATCGGAGCGACGGTCAATTTCCGCCAGCTTCTCCTTTCGCGAGACAAGGATCACAAAATGGTATATTTTTAGCAGTCCTTCTAAATTTTTATAGTAACATTTTTTCTCTTCCTCTCTCTTTACAGAATACATTGGTACCTGTGCAGCGCGTGATAGAGCTGCAAATGATCCATTACTTAGCGCAACAACATCTCAAGCATTCGTTGCCGAAGAAACTATGGCGTTATTAGCAGCTGAAAATATATTAATTGCTCGAGAATATTTGACTCTCGGCAAACCAGTTGGCAAAGGTTGCTTCGGATGTGTTTACAAAGGCGAACTCAGACTTCCTGGAAAAGAGGAAGCAATTGAAGTTGCTGTGAAAACACTTCACAATGCAAGTGAGTTTTTCAAGAAATTTTGTTGAATGATTTGAAATGAATAAATTCATTTCCAGAAGGAAGCACTCAAAACATCGATTACGAGTCATTTCTACAAGAAGGTCTTATGATGAAAGATTTTAAGCACGAAAACGTTCTTTCTTTGATCGGTGTATGCTTTGACGCCAACCAATCACCAATGGTCATTCTTCCGTTTATGGCCAACGGAGATCTTTTGACTTATGTTCGTTGCGACGAAAATATTGTGACTATCAAGGATTTGATTCTTTTTGGTGTGCAAGTAGCCGAAGGAATGAATTACCTTGCGAGCTGCAAGTTCGTTCATAGAGATTTAGCAGCGAGAAATTGTATGATCGACAAGAATAAGAACGTGAAAGTGGCTGATTTCGGTCTTTCTCGCGACATATACGAAAAGGATTACTACAGCAGTGATCATATGAAAACGAAACTGCCTGTCAAATGGATGGCTCCCGAAAGTCTTGAAAAAGGAACTTATAATACAAAAACCGATGTATGGTCTTACGGCGTTTTGTTGTGGGAATTGATGACAAGAGGAGTCACACCTTATCCCGAAGTCGATAATTGGGATATTCTTAACTACTTAAAGCAAGGGTTCCGCATGCTAAGGCCAGAATTTTGTCCAGAACTTTTGTATCAAATAATGCTTCGCTGTTGGGATGAAAATCCAAAAAGAAGACCGACATTCGCGATGCTCGTAGTCGAGGTTAAAGATGTGATAACAAAATTAGAAGCGCATAGTAGTCAGCAAAAAGTCGGTTTAAATGTACAATATGTTAATTATCCGCCGTCGAAATACTATAATATGACAGAAGCGGAAAAAGCAGCAAAAGCGGAAAACTCGAAAGAAGACGAGAGCAAGTCAACGAGTTAATAAGAAGATGATGTATCGATCTTTCATTTGTGAATATTTTCCCCATGAAATTGTAAAAAAAGTACGCGTTTTTATTTTTATTTTACTTCATAACGACTTCGCCTCAAAGGTTTTATCTTACAAATTTCGCAACGAATTTTTTGTTATAGTTTCGAGTTCAATAAAGCGCAACATAACACCTCTCCTCCTTTATGACCACATAAAAAGAAGCATCTTTCGATGCTTTGTGTTAAAAATAATCGTAAAAAAATGACAGAAATTCGGCTTAACTTCAAACCTTTAGTCAAAACATAACTTCGTCAAATGTTATCTCAACCGTTTGGCTTTTCAATCGAGAAAGTTAGCGAAATGTTGATCATTGTTTAGTTAGGAAGTAAAAATCTATTTTTATCTCAACTTTGAGTTGTTGTTTTGCCTTTCGTGGTTTAGATAATTTAACTGCCTTTATACGTTTTTACCCTGCAAAATTTCAATAAATTTAAAAGCAACTCACACGTCAATTTGATGCAGAACATATCGCTTTTTTCTAACTTGCAAATTTCCATCTCGAAGCAAACTGAATTTCAAAATAGTTTTTTGTGAACTGTATGCGGCCGCGATTTTTTAGAAGCAACACGACTTAATCTCTACATTTACGCTATTTTTAAGTGAAATTCTCCATTTTTGTATCATTTCACATTGAATAAACACCCGTTGGAATGAACTATGTGAAAGCTTATTTTCTATGCTTTATTATTTATGCGACTCGCGTTCATTTATTTGCTTTCTTTCGAAAGGTCGTCGCTCGTAGAATTTCAAAATAAACTCAAACATCAATGGCTCTACGCAAGTGAAATAGAAACAAGTCTCTATGCAATTAATGTGTAATGGAACATTTGCGTAATTTGAAAGTTTGTCTAAACTGCAAGAACTCAAATTATTAGTTTCTTCAAAAGATTCTTTAATTTTCATAGAAATGAATTTAATGATTTTTCATTTTTTGACTAACTTATTTGCTTACTATGCAAGATTTTGATCCTCACTCTTGCAAAGTTTTCATTTTAAGGGTAATTTTTCTTATACTTTGTCCTCACTTAAACACTTTTACGACTTGTTTTACTGCGCAAATTATCCTCTCCAATTATTCTTTTTGCATTTTTACGGCTGCTTTTTTTGTGTAAATATCTTTCTTTATATAATGCTTTGAAATAAAAGTGACTAAACAGATTTGAAGAAAATTTTTATTTTAATTAATTGACAAATTACTTAAGCAAAAATTTTATAAAAGTTTGAAAATTTGAAGAAATAAGCTTTAAAGAGTAGAAAGAAGGACCACGTGGTCTTTTGCACTGCACTTTGCCACTTGCGAAGACAGCACTCACAATCCGCTTACCGATTGCAAGTTATCTATCAGCTCTGGACACGCATATAAAAGCAGAGAGCGAAATACGCATTTTGCTGCTCTACCACTGTTCGCACACCGAACAACACCCGCATTTGCGACAGTTCGCATAAGTCAAATGCTTCTATTTAATTCTGTTTTCTTTTCATTTTACAATTGTGAATTGTTCAATTTTGTGAACGACGAGCTTTTGAATTTATTTTAACCATAAATCCGTTGAGCACCATTTCAACCTTGTGGCCGATTAAGGGCCCGCGATCGTCACAATTTTAAGTTTCAAAAAGAAGTAAATGAGAAATAATGACGTTCTTAAAAGTAAGCAATTTTAGCTTTCACTTACGAGCTCACTTAGTTGGCTTTTATTTTCAAATAATTGAGCTCATGAATATTTTATTTTTCTAAAGTCTCACCATTTGCATCCCCTCACATCCGACAAAGCGCCATCAATTCTGTTGTCATAAATTTGATGTAAGAATTTTTAATTAAAATCGCTAAATCATTTCTGCATTTATTAAGTTGCTTCAAATTTGCTACACTAAGGAGCATTTCATGGCTTCCTTCTTACAATAATCTATTGCAATTTTGCAAAATCATGTCGTTGAAATTCTTCAGTTAACGATAATAACATTCAGGATTTCTGGGTTTGCATTTTATTTTTTCTTTACATTCGATTCATTTCAAGCATAACTCAATCACTAAAAACCCGAGAGTTTTCTATAATAATTGCATATCAAATAGCTTTGAGATTTGGTTTTTTAAAAGTATTTTAAGAGCTTTTTTGAGATAAAGTTAAAGTTCATGCAGCTTCTTGAAAGTTAGGCTAATCCTTTGTTTACAAATTTCAGCACGAGAATTGAAAAAAAAGAAGTAAACTTGAAAACAATTTCTTTTGAAGATGATAACCTTACCATAATCTAACGATTCAGAGGGTGGTTATTTAGTGATGTGCAGTTATAATGTAACGCATCACTTTGCATGAATTTGTTGATTTTATTTTATGCATTTCACATTTCACGAGTTGGCGAAGATGTAGGAAAGTAGAAAATTTGCCTCATATCAAATTCTCTGAAGGTATCTTCTGTTCGATAGAATTTTTGTTTTTGAATTATTTAATAGAAATGCTGAGTATTCGATTATGCAATGCGATAAAGTTTTTCACTTGATTAAATCAACTAAAATCAGAACGCTTTTAACGTGAAAACGTCGTATAATTTGACAGTAAGCTAAAAATTTTTTTTTTCAATGATAAATTAAACTACAGACACAAAATTTCATAACCAAGAGAAGTAATTTTGACGCGATCACTTGATTTTTTTATTATCTTATTAGCTTTCAAACACACGCTTGCAAATTTATTTCACTCGCTCGCAGTCTAGTTTCGCACATCAGCGGTTTTTAATGGATAGCGTTGTAATTAAAGTAAGCCGATCGTTAACAGTGTAGTGCGAACGCAATAAAATGAAATTCAAATTTGCATTTATAAATCGATAGAGAAAAAAAAACTTTTTTTTCTAGAATGATGGTTAATGGTGTACGGATGATGTACTGTGCAAAATATTTTATATATTCTTAGCTTTTCGCTCTGTATTTAGCAATCAATTTTTACTTTCGTTCATCAATTTTAGCGTTCAGATACGACTCCAACTTTTGTTCAAACCCTCTTCACTTTCTCTCTCAATCAATAAGAACGCGTTGAAAGCCTTATTTTCAAAATTAAATGCTATGAAAACATCGAACACAAGCGAATCTAAAGTGACCTAAGTAAGCTCTTTTTCATCTCATTGCTTCAAAAAGCAACTCAAATTGTTCACTTTGTTCATCTTTTTTTTCACTTTTTAGCCGCTTTTTTTTCTCGGAAGTGCGCTTCGCATTAACTTCTATTGACTCTTTCAGCAAATTTTTAAAAATTAGTTTTTCAAAAGCTTGAGAATCAAACTTTGCTCATAAATCTTTCAAAAAATTTAATTTAATTTGTATTTTCTCGCTTTTGAAGTGGAGTATTCGAAGCAATTTTGTTTCAAAAAACAAAACATAAAATCAACGATATAAGCAGATAAGAGTTTGGAGCACCCATTGATATTGTTTGAAAATGAGCTTAAGGTATTTTCTTGTGTAACTTGTTAGTGTTGCAAATGTTTTCAAATGTTTATTCGTTTTCTTATTCGCTCAAGCTTTGTTAGTTTAACATTTTTTGCCCCGAAAATTGCGTTTTACCGAAAAAAAACAAATCGAAACGATAAACTCAAGATGTTTAACTTTACTATAGATCGATACCGACAAATAGCACAAATCGCTATTTTTTTAAACTTCAGTTTCGCGAACGACGCTTTTGCAAAGTTTCGAAAAATGTTCCCGTCAAATATGTTCTTTGCTCTGCTAAACTTTTCGTACGTAAAGATCTTGTTTCCATGCAAAATTGTTTTCAAAATCGCTGCTGTTTTCATTGTTCAAATCGAATTTGTCTGATCGATCTCAAATTTTTTTTAGTCACTCATCGATTTCCATCAAAATCTTTATTTTTACTCTCGCTTTCGATTTATTTTTTAAACAAAATAACGAAAAATTTTTATATCAAAACTCTCTTCTTTTACTTTTGTTATTCAATTAAACGTTAAAATATCATGCGAATTGAAGTAAAATTGTTTAGAATTTTAGCTTTGAATTTATTCCTCTATTGATCAGCCAGATAACAGAAATTCTATTGCTTCAAAGATGCTCAACTATTGCAATTTAAGCTCGAAGAAAAGCGCCTCCGGCGTGTTATTCATCCTTTTCACAACCTTATACCTGTTGTGAAAAAGATCGAAAACCGACCTTAAATCTATCGCTTAAGGCGCTACATTTTCTTACCTGCTCGTAAAATTATATTTTGCATTCATTCTTTCGCTACTCGAGTTACAAATGAAATTTTTTGACTGTGGTGTACAGCGAGAGGCACAGAAAAGCGCGGCACACAAAAGATTATTGTGCAAAGTAAAGACGCAGGAATTCAATTTGCAAAGATGGCAAATTTGAGAAAACGAAAAGTAAAAAGGACGAAATTTGAAATGCGATCCAAATGCTCTTTGCCAAAGTTTTTTTTTTGCATCTCAAGCTGCTCATCATTCAAAAGCATTGAGGGATGTTATTAGTTTCTAAGCTCTATTAAATTTATTTAAATTTTGTATACTCAAGATTACTTTTACGCATTGTTTGTGCGCAAATAATTTATGCCATAATTGAAATTTAAATTTGTCAAGCGAAACAGAAATTCAATTTTAAAGCGAAAAAAAACATTTTTTCGAAAATTATCAAAAAGCTTTACACACTCTATCTCAAAAAAATCTTTTACATCATCGATTCGCGACGAAGGATCTTCTTCTAAGTCGAGTGAAAGATTTTTTTGAACACAAATTTTTAAAGAAAACTTGTAAGATAATAAAAGTTGATGAGAGAAAGCGGACTAAACTTTAACGTTTAAGGAAAGGATTTGAGTTTGTTAAAATGTCGCACATTTTTAAGGAAAAATTTGATTATTCACTTTTACTTTAAAAATTGTACAGTTTCAGCCAAAAAGTTATGCGATAATTTACATTAAGTAGACTGGTTAAATAATCGTAACATTTCAAAATCTGTCATTTTCATCGCTTTAACATCTTATTTTGCAAAAATTTTTTTTTCAATTTTTCTTTTTACATCTCAAAAATTTATTCTAAGCCGAGAAATGTGTCAAAATTAGGAAAGACTCTTTCATTGTAGAAAAGAAAAAAATCCACACAATGAGCAGCGCCGTGACAAAATCTGAGAACGCTATCTTAGCTTTTAAAAAGTATAAAAATGATTCAAAAATATAAATTCAATGAACTTACTTTCATTGCATTTAGCTATTCTTTTGTTTGTCCCAAACATTACTTTGTGAATCCGCGTACCTCATTTAATAGATTGTTCTATAAGCAACTTTAATTTCTCTTCTTGTCTTCTTCTTCTTCTTTTCCTCGACCTATGTAAAAAAAACTCAGAAAATTTTCTCATTTTTCTTCTTCTTCCTTCTTTCATAGATTGATGACCATTATATCGAAAAAGTTTCGCAAATGTCCATTTTTTAAGTAGATTGCGTCAAAAACAATCTATAAAACAGGTGAATTAAACTCACAGGCAATAAAAATTGGACGATTCTTTAGAACGAGAAGAATTTCAAACTTTTTTCATATTTATATCTCTGTATAAATAGCAAAACTTTACTCTGCTCGATAAAAATGAGCGGATGTTTAATTTACGATCGCCCACACATTCTCAATACACGAAAGTTATTTGATGCTTTTGTTTGCCGATTTCAGGAGGAAATCTTTTCAACAAGCTGCTTGATGAAAAAAAGCGAACGACGATATGTTCGCTTTTAATGCAGCAAAACTTTTTTTGAAGTAAAACTTATTTTGCTCAATCAATTAAATCAGTTGAATTTTACAAGTACAGTGAAACCTCTCTACAAAGGATATCAAAGGGTCCCGTTATAAAGAGGTGGCCATTATAGAGAGGGTATCTTTAATTGTTAACTTAGAAGTGCTAATAAGCATTTAATTATTCATTTAATCAAAAAATAACATTTTAAAAGATTTATTATATTCTTTTAATTAGCATTTTAAAAATTGAGCTTAAAATATCGTGCATTAATCTTTCCAGGTAGATATCGAAATTTTTAAAATTTTCAAAAGTCAAAAATTCTAATCATGAAACGATTCCTCTTGTAAATTTTAATGTTTTTATCATTTTTAGCGACCCAGAAAACACTTAGACATTCGCTAAGACCTTTCAAATGACATATGGTTTATCAAGAAACTCGCGTATCACTTCGCGTACATTCCTTGTTAGGAGGGTTTTTAAATTTAGAGTCCGTTAGGAAAAGTTTTACTGTATAAACAAAATTTTTTTCAGCTTTTAATTTAAATATTTATCAAGCAATCGATTCATTTGAAGCGGAAGTTGTGCATTTTTAAATTAAAATGAACAAAATCTACAATAACTTCAATGCATAATTAAATATTTATGCTTTTAAAAGCTTCAAACTTATGGCTTTCTACGTATTAAGTGCTTAGTCTTATTTGAATGTAGTTTTGCAAAAGTTTTTTTTTCAGTATAACTTTATTTCTTCCGAGGTTTTGTAGAAATACCAAAGAGTATTTGCTATATTGACAGCTTTCTGCTGTCATGGCTTTAAGAAAAGATTTAAATCGTTTGAGAATATAAATATAGTAAGTGAATACACGAGAGAATATTCGACTTGAAACTCAATATGTACGCTTTAGAAAGTCTCACTTCTCTATTTTATAATTAAATTTGTCTTGCTTGCGAATTTTACGGAGAAACATTTGCTAGCTCCCGCGTTCATGTCTAGATTGTAATTTGCTTATTCCCTCAAACTTAACTTGAAAGCGACTCTAAAAGCTGAAGTGAAGATTTTATTCAAACGAATTGAGAAAAGGAATTGATCGCGTCTTTAAAATGACTTCTTTATGAAATTTAAATTGCATTGAGTAAAACTCGCTTCTTCTGACTAAATGTCATCGCTTCACATTTTAGTTTCTCGGAAACTTTACAGCGAGGATTAGAGATAATGTCGAAATAGATTTAAATTCGTACTTTTGTGACAAATAAAAGATAATCATTTTCTCAAGTTTTACAATCAAATGTAGCTGAAAAAGATTAAGCGAAAGCATAAATTTAACCACTTTCTTGGTATTAATCACACGAAAGTAATGCGTTTTGTAAATGATCAAAGCTTAAATACTGCCAAAATAGTGCCCGACTAAATACTTCGTGTTTTTCACAAGATCCAGGATGATGAGCAGGAAACGATTGCATAAATACTGCTATCAAGCATTTCGTTCGGAATTTTGTTGCTTATCTTCTCAGTCTTACATAAATTCCATAGCTCCGACATATCAATTTTATTTATTGCAAAAATATTCTCGAAATACTTTAATCCTTGCTTCTCGTTAGTGTTTATCACTTCACTTGCATCACACTGGCTTAATGTCAACACAGACGATGTTTCGCTTCAATGAAAGTTTTTTTTTATTTTTTCTTCGCTCTTAAAACCAAAAAAGTTTCTCAATTTATTCAAAAATTATTATTCAAATCATGACTAGAAGTAAAATTTCTTATTCTATAAATTTCTAAAGATTTCACTTCTATGCTTTATATTAATTTTCTTCTTAAACAAATAGAGGTACTTAAAGATGTGCTTTTATTGTTGCTGAAAATCACAATGATATGCGTTCTATATTTGTGAAATCATGAACTTTCCGTGATATATCTTCTTTTTTACTATAAACTGGTGATATTAAAAAAAATTAAAGATAATTAGTTTTTGATATTGATGATTTTTCGAATGTGTAGAATTTGAATTTTCAGATACTTTCAATTTTCATATCCCTAAAATTTTTAATAATCAATTCATAAAATGATTTGGTATATTAAAAACATTTTTATAAATTTGGTGAGAATTAAGGCATTTAAATTCAACAAAAAAATTAAAACATTCCTATTTTTGCTAGATTAGACACTTGATTTAGAAAATAGCAGTGCAATCTAAAATAAATTAAGTGAATGGTCATTTATTGTGAATCTGAAGTATGTATTAGCAAATTGCAGTAGCAAACTTATATCCATTTTTATGCTATACATTTATTTCTTTATATAATATTGTAAATTCATTCTTCCAATTCATTGAATATTAAACACAGCGTTTTAAATTTTTTTTCAACAATTGTTAAAAAATATTTCGCCTATTTTGCTTTTCCCAGAAAGTGAAAATTAATTTTTTTTCGCTCTTTTCAATTATTTATTAATTCAATTCACAGAAAAGCAAATGAATTTAACTTTCTATTTCATATTTTATTTTAATCGAAAGTGAAAAATATTAAAAATTTTTAATTTAAAAATGAATTCGAATATTTTTGAGTAAAAACAAAAATTAACGCCTGAGTTCATTTGCTCAAGTTTATATTTAATAAAAAGAATTTAACGTCAATTTTGCAAAAAGCAACTTTTTGCTAGCATATTGTTGTCAAACGTAGAGTGACTTGTAATTTCAAATTTGATGCGATGCATCTGAAAAAAAGCGGAAATATGAAAAGTTTTCGAGTTTTCTTTTCGCGAGAAATAATCGCAAATTTTTCTTTAGTTTTTCCTGCTATCGCGAATTTCAAATTTACTTTTCTTCGACGTCGTCGAATCAAAATGCAAGCAAAATGAATAAAATTAAATTAATTGAATCGTCTGAAAACGATATCAAGTTTATATTAAATTATAAAAGTTGATGTTTTTACTCAATCAAGATTATAACGAACGCTTAAATTTCTTGAACCATGTATGCGATAAGTAGAATGAAAAGAAACGCGCCGCTTTTCTTCGACGACTCTAGCACTCATTGAATTTATTGATTATTAAACACTGTAAAAAAGTGTTCACCACGAATGGCGGAAAATTTATTCTAGTCTCGCAAATAAAAAAAGAAATTTGCTCGCTTCTGATCAATAGTCGTATGCCTCTTAAATTTTTCAAATGACGTTTAATAAATTATCGAAAATTGTTTGTTTAACTGAGTTAATTAGTGACTTATTAGTTATTTTTTGAGAAACTTTTTCAGTGTTGCAAAAATTTTTATTTTTGAGAAACTTTGCAGTTCGGCGCTCCTTTCTCAAATTCAAGAAAAGCAAATTATACTTTATAGAGAGTTTGATATAATTTATTATTTTGTTAACAAGAAAATTATATTGCGCTTGAAATAATGTTCTTAAATAATATTTCTTGAAATCAATAGAATTAACGCCATATTCAATTTTAAAATCAATTTGAAAAATTACCGAAAATTTACTCGATAATTTGATTTGATCATTGGCATTTAATGTTTTCTCATTGAGCGCTTACCATTTGATATCGTGGCGAAAGAATGAGAACATTTAACCGTATTCACTCATCTTTTTTTTCTCATTGGAATCAATTTATGCGTTTTGTGTGTACTCTCGAGATTGTTCACTAAATGGGTCATTGCATCACAATTTTATTTCATCGACGCAATTTTTTTATAATTGCAATTGAGGCGTTTTTCTGCATTTTGCTAAATGAATCAATTATTAAACATACATATGAATGCATAAAAAATAATGTCCACAATTCGCTTTTATATGTTTGCGCGAAACACATTTCGAACGCGAATAAAGCGATGAGAGAGAATGAGAAAAAGAAAGAGCGCGCATTAAGTAAAAGCAGTCATTAGATAAATTGAAATAATTTTTACAATGAACTCGCGAACTTTTTAAGTTTTTACGCAGACGAAAGCTTCTCTTCGCTTCACGAAAACGGTATTAAAGGCATAATTTTCACCACGCAACAATATATAATCGCATTTTTGCATTTTAGTGCGCGAATCGTTAACGTGTGCATATTTCTCATTGATGGTTCAGTTTTCATAGGCGCAAAAAAATTTCATTTTTATTTCTCTTCAATTCGCACAATTTTGCTTAACGCATTTGCAGCGAAAAAAAGCGAGCTTCTCGCTCTTGTCGAAAAAGTTTTTCGATTCACTGTTCAAATGATCGCATTTTGTATTTATATTTTCTCGCTTATAATATTTAAAATTGATTTCAGTTTCTTTTCTTTTCTCTTGTTTTAAGGCGACCAAATTTTTCACGTTTTTTTCTATTTATAATAAATATATTTAGAAAATGTTTCAAATGCAAAAATAGCTTTCGTATCATTTTCGCGTAGAAAACAAGTGAAATGCATCAAATTTATTTGCCGCAAAAAAGCGAACTAATTATAGACGAAAGGTAATGCAAATGCCAAAGGTGATTTAGAGAAAGAGGAAAATTTATGATTATTCTAATTCACAAATGCAATCGCGAACGATATAAATTCAAAGCATTTTCATCGAGAAGAAAATGTTGTCTCATTAACTGAAACTGACGGCTAAAAGTAAAACGTAACTTATTTACGAGTGGTTTTAAAAGATAGAATCAGTCCGATGGTAACTGTCAAATTGCTTGTTTACTCGCTTTACGCGACCGAAATGTGTGGTAAAAGCGCATGTTTTCGCGGATTTAATGAGGATGCATTGAGTCAGTGAAATGTAAAACGAAGCCGATTTTTTTTTGTGTGTCGTATCACAAATGATGCACGAATGCACTCTGTACATAATCCGAGCACGTAGTGCAGCGTACTAGAATCAAATCTTTGAGCTTTGAGCTTTGAAAATGGATAAAATAAGTTTAAAACACGCGACGATATAATTTGTATTTGAAACAAGCGATTCGCGGACATTTCGTGAAAAAAAGCAAACACTCTGCGTTCTGTTTTTGAAGCAAATTAAAGCTGAAATAATTTTTAAAAGCCGAAGATGAGACGAGATACAAATCGGAGAAAGTAAAGCGTCACAGTCGTCATGACGACAGTTACTTAAACGAAAAGCTGGGACTGAAAATCTTCTTCATCCTCCCGAAAGGTATCGAAATTATCAACTTAAGAATACAACGCTTTCCAATCGCTTCTCGCTCACCCTTTCTCCCTTGTCATAATTGCATCGAATTTACTGCGAATTGCAGTTGCGTTTACAAAGTACTTTCATTCGAAATTATTCGTCAAAAGCGATACCATTGCGCACAGTGACTTAATTAAGTAGCTTTTAGAAAACTAGCGCATCGCTAATTGCGTGCACATTTAATACTCGTCTAGCGTAATAAAGCGAACAATATTCATATTGCGTAAATATAATCATTGAAGACGGGAAGAAAGGAAAAAAATGCGCGGATTCTAGCAGACAATAAAAACAACAACGAAATTAAAGTTTGCGCTTGAAATTAGTCACTTTTCTTTTTCTTGCACATCTGTGAAAGACTTCGCTCCAAGAGACAGAATGTGTGTGTGTGTGTGTGTGTGTGTGTGTGTGTGTGTGTGTGTGTTTGTGTTTATATATAATGTTTTCGAGGGACGACAAACTATTTGTGTGTGCTTGTTCGCAAATAAATGTTTTATAGTGTTTGAAAATTGTGAACAATTCGTCTGATTGCTTTCGCACCGTCGGCAGCGAAGTCGAGTTGCGGTGAACTGCAGGAAAGTGCGCTTTCAGCGGCCGCGAGTGAGGCTGTGCTTTCACTGTTCGAGTGCCGTTCGGAGTTCGCAAATCGCGAGTAATTAAGGCGAGAAAAGATGCTTAAAAGAAAAGATGCGAAGAGGGATGCAGCGGCTCTGAAGATGCGCGTGCGTTGCCCCCAGCCGTGTGTTGTGTGTGTGTTTGTCTCTCGCGATCCATGCGCTGTATTCGCGCGATTTACCATTGAAGTTGATGTTTCAACGATCAGCTTCCAAGTGGAGACCCTCGCTCTCGCTGTGTTATTAGACACCGCGAATTGCAGTCTTATTTGTGCGTCGCTGTTTGCCGAAACATCGCAACTGTAAACAGAGGCTCTTCATTGTTTAAAAAGTGTTGATCGTTTCATTTTATAAACGCCGCGCAGTAAAAGAAAGTTAATCAAACACAATTTTTGCAAGTTTTGCATTTGTAATTATACTTGTCAAGTAGTAATTTGCAACGATGCGTGCGATCGCAAGTTTTTCGTGAAAAAATAATGTGCGGTCCGCATTTGTCAAAAGTAATTTACATGAATATGTAAAAAAAAGTAAAATTCGTTTGCGGAAAGCAAAGCGAAAATGTGAGTTACGCCACCAATGTGTGGCTGAACTATGATCTGAAGTTTTTGCGAGCGAAAAAATGGCAGAGAAAGCAAAGCGAAACTATGAAATTCAGCAATAAAACTTGAATCTTTCAAAAGAATGTGCGTTTGTTTTTTCAATTTTGCTATTTTAATCGACGCCGAAAAACAGATTCGTAAACTTTGCAAACTGCGTACAAGTGGATGTTTGAACGAGCAGCAAATATAAGCTAAACTTTGCGATAACAAAAAAAGGATGGCATCGGTCGCTGCATGGCTGCCGTTCGCGAGAGCGGCCGCCATTGGATGGGTGCCCATCGCAAACAATCCACTGCCGGCGCCGCCGGTAACCAAAGACCGACGTAAGCGCGAAGACGAGAAATTTGTGATCAATGTTAGTGGTCGCCGGTTCGAGACGTGGCGCAATACAGTCGAAAAATATCCGGACACATTACTCGGATCGAACGAGCGAGAGTTCTTCTACGACGAGGAGACAAAAGAATACTTCTTCGATCGAGACCCTGACATATTTCGACACATTCTAAATTATTACCGCACAGGAAAACTTCATTATCCAAAACACGAATGCTTGATGCAATACGACGAAGAGCTGTCATTCTTCGGCATTATTCCCGATGTGATCGGTGACTGTTGTTATGAAGATTACAGAGATCGGAAGCGTGAAAATGCCGAGCGTATGCTCGACGACAAAATGTCTGAGACTGAGAATCAAAAAGAAATCGCTTTGGGGACCAAAAGGCAGCAAATGTGGCGAGCGTTCGAGAATCCGCACACCTCGACCGCCGCGCTAGTCTTCTACTACGTGACCGGCTTTTTCATCGCGGTTTCTGTGTGTGCCAACGTCATTGAAACGGTGCCTTGCAGTCATAAAGGTTTAAATGAACACAGCACCACACAGTCCTGTGGAGACACTTACAAAGTGGCATTCTTTTGCTTGGACACCGCTTGTGTTATGATTTTCTCATTCGAATATCTTCTAAGGCTGTACGCTGCCCCTGACCGCTGCAAATTCATTAGAAGCGTGATGAGTGTAATTGATGTGGTCGCTATTCTGCCCTATTACATAGGACTTATAATTAAAGACAATGATGACGTTTCGGGTGCGTTCGTCACCCTTAGGGTCTTCAGAGTATTTCGGATTTTTAAATTCTCGAGACATTCGCAGGGACTTAGAATTCTCGGCTATACGCTGAAGAGCTGCGCCTCGGAGCTCGGCTTTTTGGTTTTCTCTCTGGCGATGGCAATCATCATTTTCGCCACTGTCATGTATTACGCGGAAAAGAACGAGCCGAGAACAAACTTCACAAGCATTCCTGCTGCATTCTGGTACACCATTGTCACTATGACGACACTCGGGTAAGAATCCGCTCACCTTTCGCCAAGCAGCGACCTTGCGCTCCGATGCGCGTTTCAGGTTTACTATTTTGACCCACTTGTGCAAGTCGCCGAAAATAGTCTCGACGACTATTTTGGCAACTGGGCTATTATAACGCTATCTGCAAGCCTACACACAACTGTTAATTTAGAATCCGCAAGAGAAACGCAATTTCTTTAGATGCAGTGTAACTATTTTTGAGGATCAGTGAATACAACCGCAATTCGCAACCGTACAAAGCTCTCAATTCTTCTTTCTAAACGAGCTGCTTTTCAATTCTAGCCGTCGTCATTTATCACCACTCGATTAATTCAAAATTTTGTTCACCTTTTAATTGACTCGAGAGCGAAATTCGCGCAATTTGTCATTGTGCAGCGTTCTCGCTGCACTCATTCATCTTCGCTTCGGCGAAAAGGTGTCTTCGAAAACCGCTATTCAATTATTATTAGTCGAAGGATTTAGAATGAATGCAGTGAAAGATGTATCGTTAGTCGAACGCGTTTACGCTTGTTGTAGATTTCCGCAATGATACCGTTTCAGCGACGCTTCTTTTCGAAAGTGATGATAAAAGGTGTTGTTACGTGACTATCAAATAAAATTGATCAAAGCGCTATTCCAATGCTTTGCGTTTGCTTTTAGTCGTTTTGATTTTGCTTCTCTTCAATCTTCGCCCAATCAAATGCAATTACAGAAATGAGAGCGTAAATTGCGATTCGTTCGTTTATTCACAGGAACATAGCAAATGCAAATTTTGAAAATGCGACAGAAAAGATTTTAAATAAAAACCAAATTTTTGCGATAAATGCATGAATTTCACGCAAAGAAAAGTTCGCAGCAAACGAACGCTTTATATCTCAAATATCACTAAACTGCTTTAAAAATTATTTCTTTTTGATTGCTTGACTTCCGAAATCTCGTCTGCGAATTGCAAACTTGCTAGCGGTGCGTTTCGTCGAGGTGCTGGATAATGCTCAGTGGCAATTATTTGTTCAGAGAAAAAAAAAATATCAATGACAGTGGCAAATTACTGCTTTTATTACATGTGTTTGTTGCATTGATTTCAATGTCAACAACAAGAACAGAGAGATTTGAATACATTCGCTTCGATGTTGTACATAACACACAAGCACACACACACACACACTGCTGGCGATCGATTATTTTGTTTTTCTTTGGATATTTTTGGAACAAAAACGCTGCAGAAAGTTTTTTTTATTCGTATGAATAAGTCAAAACAATTTCTGTATATAAGTTAATTAAGTGTTAAGAGCGATGTAATTTAATGAGTATTTTACGAGAGCAAGCAAAAAATCGATGTTCATCGCCTTTTTTGATTTATTTCGCGCAAGTTTCTGCATGAAAATTCACTGAATTACAGTTTATTTTCAATTCTGAAAAGCAATAACAGGAAGTTATGCGAAAAGTAAATTCTAATTTTTATGATCTTTATGAGTGTATAACAGCTGTTTTCATCATTTCAAATTTTTGTAAACACAGAGAACATTTTTTTTGTCAAAGCCAACGTTTTCGTCGAAATGTTTAAAGCGAAAGAAATTTTTCATTCGCTTCGAACATAAACACAAGCGAATCAGTTGCAGCAAAAAGAACTGCTTCATCTCTTCTCATCTCCATTGTGTAATCAAATCGTTTCTAAAAGTATACATTCGCTTGATGAGATAAACGAATTCAAAGATTTTAGAAAGAGAAAAGCTCTTTAATTCTAATTAATCTTTTAAATCCCAACACGACGAATTCGTAATTAAATTTACTTAAACATCAATAATAAATTTTACTTTAATTAAGTGCTTACAAAGCGATAATAATGAACCATTTGAAAAAATCACGAAAATGAGAAAAATGCATTAGTTTGAAATTAAAAAGGGTTGCTGCTTGCTTTGATTGGAAAAAGTTCACATTTTTGTTTTACTTTCCACTGTGCATCAATGTGCGCCTAGATTCGTAAAATTCCGCATCATTCGCAATTGTTTCCATTTTCATGTTTCCTCATTTAAATCGTTTCTTTCTCATTCATATTTCAAAAAGACGAGTCTCTATTTACTTCTCAACACAATTCAAAATATGATTTATGCGTTTCACGCCAGAAAGCAGTCGTTAAAGTAGCGCGGACTTTTGGAATTGCTCGCTTCTGCTGCTTCTGCTACTGCAGATGCATTTGTTTGTGGTGATTTCACAATTTTTCGAAATATCACTTCGTTTATGTCACATTTATTTTCAGCTTTTTTTCAAGCGCATCACTTTCATCTCGCATTTCTAATTTCGAGCAAATTAAAAATCTCTTTTCGCTGCGATTCTAATTAAAGTTCGCCCAAGTTTTACTCGCAAATCGCTGTTTGCGTGTAGCTTTATATGAATTTTTTGCTAAATGGTGCACGCAGTGAACTAATTTGTTCCTTTCATTTCGTTTCATTCAACTAAAAAAGTGACCCTAAAAATGTAACTTTTTGGGTTATCGTTTGCCAATTCAATTCTCATTATGGTTTGATGTCACATACAGTGGAAGAGCAATTGCTGATCACTCCTTTTTATTCCGCAATTTATGTCGTTCAAACAGAGAGCGTAGAGAGAGAGAATAATGAAACAGCAGTCCTCTCGTTGCTGTCAGTTAAAAATCGAACACAAATTTGAGGTTTAATGTCACATTGCAATTGATGTTTCGCGAAATTCATTGCTTTTAGTATTTTGCTCGTAAAAATGCAGTGAAAAGTGGAAAATAAAAAAGTTGCAGAGTATGACATCGAAATTAGAACTCATCGTAATTTTTTTTCTTTTTGGAATGACATTTTTGAAAATAAAAAAGTTTTGAACGAGTTTAAAATGAACAAAGAAAAAGAGGAAATCAGCGAAAAATTTAAATTGAAAACCTTATCGCAGACGACAATAATAGCGAAGAGAGTGAAAATTATCGAAATGTTTGGTTTAAAAATCGTATCGATCACATTTTGTCGCCATAAAAGTAGCAAAAAAAGGTTGAAAAGCTTTTTTTTCTTTTTCGCTTTTCTATAACAAAAGCGCTGCTTATGACAACTTCTCTTTCTGTTTCGTGACTGTACTTTTGACGAAATTAGTATTTTTTTTTGCTCACCTTTGGTTTTTGCTTTATATACACATGCTGTGTGTGCTAGAGAAAGAGACGGGCAAAGAAAATTATTGCGGACACGATTTGATCACATTTACACCCGGCTCGACACATATAAACAAACAGAAAACAAAAAAAATGTTTTGAAGCTTTTTATGTGGAGACGAATCTGTCAAATAGCAAGCAAAAAAGAAGTGATAACTAGAATTTTTAACAAAAACGATGAAAACAGCGGCGACATTAACAACAACTGCGCCAACAACGACGATCAAATGCAAACTGCAATTTCTAATGTGTTTGTGAGTGTCGATTGTCGTTTTAAGAACATCGAATACATTTGGTACAATAGCAAAGTAGTGTTATTACTTCGTTTTACGCTCTCTTTGCAAATGTAACCGTTCGCGTCATTCTCTCTGCTCTTTCTCTTTCGATTTTTTTTTGCTCTGCGAGAGAAGCCGACAAATACTTAAATCGTTATAAGTATGGTTTGAGTGCCTTTTCATGCGACACATCGAAGAAAACAGTAAATGAACAGTGATTGATTGCGCTTTTAAGTTTCCATTCAAGAGCTTTGTTTTCATACTCTCTTTGCGTGTGTATTGCGGCATTTTTTAGCGTTGAAAGTGTATGAGTAGAAAAAAATTTCAATCTTATTCAGTTTATATTGAATTCATTGATTTTCAAATTCGACCGATAACAAAAAAGCTTTTCGGTCTTTTGATTGAAGCGTGCACAAAGATGACAAACACTTTTTTGCTTCAACTTTGCGCATTTTTAAGCGTTTCTCGCTTTCTTCGAAAAAGCTTTTTCACACACATTTAAATAGACACACGAGTTGAGGCTTAAAAATGAACATTCCGAAATTAAAGAGGCATTTGATCCGAGAATAGCGCACAAATAAGAAGCGAAGTCAACTTAGTTTTTGGGGGTAAAATAGTTCTTTAGTTCGAGTAAATGACACGAAAGTAGGGTTGAGAACGAGATCGATTCTATGGATAATTGTATTCAAGAGAAATCAATAACAGACGTCATCCATCGCAAGCCGTAGAGAAGCGTATAGTTCACATGGTACATACAACACACACACACAAATATCTATCTTCGTGCTCTTCATTTCTTCGATTTTTAGACACAAAACGATTTTTTGTTTGACAAATGCAGCGTCAAATCTGTAGAAATTCGCTGAAGACATACGCGTATAGAAATCGGCGTGAGGTCAGCTTTCGGTCGAATGCAGTACGTGTCCGAAATGTGTGTATAGTAAATCGTTCAAATGTTTTCATCGCTCCATCGCTTGATTTTTCTTTTTCTTCAAATGTCGCCATTTGTTATTGTATTTTGTGACGTTGAAATAATACACGAGAAAATACGATTGAAATGGATGAGCGATGTGATTTTTATGCCTCAAAGTTAAATTTAACAAAAGCGAAAAGCAAAAACACAGTAGAGTTATGAATTGGTGTTTGATATTTTCGCTAGAGCAAAAAAAAACTCTATTGGCAATGTTCTTTTACGCGTACTTAGCTTTCTTAATATAAACTATTCACATCAAATATTAAATAAGTTTTTTCGTGCATTTCTGCACAAATTCAATGAGAAGCCTAACTCGTGAATTGAGATGCATTGAATTTGAAATTTTGGCATGAAAAAAGCGTGAAAAAGCGAAAGAATTGCAACGCGATCACCACATTTAATGATGCAAGATTGCATCTGTCTGAGCTCCTGCTTTTTGAACGCGAACTTGGCACACATCTAGCAAATGACCCAAGCCTGGTGAGATGGTAAATTGGCTTCTTTCTCTGTGCGCGTTGTGTTCTGCGAGTGAGAAAAGAGCGAAAGCGAAAGCGTGTAATTGCGTTTGCAAAACATTTCTGTGCGTTTTTTTGCTTTATTCGAATAGAAAGCAGACAAAATAATTTTTTCACTTTAACTTAACGCGAATTTGTTTCGACGTAATCGCGACTTAATAAAATTACGCATTTATTGCGACGCTAAAGTTGCCGCTTCTATTGATTTCGACTATTGTTCTCTATTGTTTGCTATTAATGAAACGAACATAGCTCATCTCTCCCATTGCGAACAAATTCTTGCAAACAATGAGGCAACGAAAAGTGAAAGAGAAGAGCAAAAGAGAAAAGATGAGATGAGATGAGAAGAGGTGAGAGATGTGCGTACTTTTGATGAAAGCAAAACATCGTCTAAAAACATTTGAAAGCCCAATTCTGGAGAGCTCGAAGGCGGAAAGTGCCATAAAAAAAGTGGTGCAACACGCTTTTGATTTCCATTAAGAAAATATTTTAAGTTAGTACTTCGCTTTTCTTCCCTCTGGATCGTTACTCGAAGTTGTCACTCGATTTCGAACATGTCAAATCCAACAGTGATATGTTTGTTATGAAACACGGCGAGAATAAAAAAAGATATTTTCTCAAAAAAGGAAAGCCGTAATTGAATCTCTTAATCCATTCGATGCTAAATCCGCTGTGCAAACATTCTCGAATATACTTTTTTACTTTAGTTTTAGTAGTTGTTACGATGGCTTGGTAAAATGTTGTCTATTTCAGATAGAGCAAATTTTCATTGTTAAATTCTCATTATATTTTGAGTCTCTTCTTAATTCTTTTTGCTTTATTTCTCAGTTAAACATTCAGCTTTCGCGAAGCAAGCATTTTAATTAAAATACTATAGACACTGTAAAGAAACATAAAAACAAACTCAGTTCTCCACTCAGCTAAATATAGTAAGAAATTAAACGAAATGTTTAATGGAATAATAAACAAAATCGACTTTATCTTTGAGTATAATTTAAAAAGAAGCCGAACATTTATTTCCATTAAAAAAATACATTTAGATGAACAAAAGGTAAGAACATAATCTTGTTTTAAGCAAATATTAAGAAAAGATGAAAGTTTGAATACTTTCGGTGAAGTTAAACATTTTCGTCACGTAAATTTGTTTCATAGAATACAATGCAGGTACAATTGTGGACACATTAATTTGCTATCTTACCGATTCAAAACTTGAATTTTCGATAGATTAAAAAGCATATTGAATGTGATCCCAATTGTATTTCTAAAATAGTTTACAATGTTGAAATTCCGAAATTTAAGTTCGGTTATTGAAAATCCTTTTTTCTATTTTGTTCTCATATACTCAATAAGGGCCGCTTCTAATGGATTTTAATCAATTGTTTTGTGAAAGAAATTTCTTTCTCTGAAAAATGTAGAATTGAAGCAACGGGCTTCATTTGTATTTTAAGAAAAAATTCTCATATTTTCTCTACCTTTTCTCTTTCGCTTTTTTTTTAAATGGAGCTCATATATTTAAAACGTGTTTTACTTACTTTCTTAAAACATTTTTGCGCGAAAGTATTTTTTATGAATGTGAATTTATCGTTTATTTTAATGCTTTGTTGATCGTTTCGCACTGAACTATAATTTCTTCTTTTCATTCATCTAATATTCACTACATTTGATTCAAAGAGCGCAAGAAAAGAAACACATTTTCAATATTTCACATTTTGAATGCTTGAAAGTAATATGAAATCATTCATAATTAAGCTATCTTACTCAAATAACATACCAGCGACAGGCGTAGAAGTTTTTTGCCATCATTCACATGTAATCATACTTTATTTTGTTTACTAAAGTAAAGTGTTATTGTCTCAGGTAACAGTAAACAATCTAATTACAGTATTCTGTTACATGACGTTTTTATATCGAATATATCGAATTGCTTTCTTTTTTCGAAAATAAACACAAGAACTGCCCTTAAGAAATTGTTTAAAAAGTAATGAACAGCGTGTCGAGTTTATGAGTTAAATTTTTAAAACTGTAATGAATAAGCTTTTAGTGAAATTGATGAAAAGTGAATTTTACTTTTAGAGCAAAGAGGATTTTGCTTAGCGAAATAATCTGTAATTAAAAATTGCTATGGATGAAAATGTCGAGTCTACTATCACAATCATAAAATTTAAGTTAAAATTCGAAAAAGAAAAAACTTAAATTTGCTTACTCGATAAAAACAGTTTTTCCTTTAATCAGTCTATTGTCTTAACTGCGAAAGTTAATTTACAAGTTTGCTTTGTCGCTTCAACTTAAGCGAGCGAATTTCGTCGCACACAATTTGCTTACAACAACAGTATCTTATTTTCATTCGACTTTTTTTGACGCTTTGTTAAAGCGAGAGAACTCGATTTGATTGAAAGCAATGCAAAAGATGTGCGAGTGAACGAAGAAAGGAATTTCGTAGCCGACAAATCAGCTACAATTACGATTCGATAAAGAGAAAAGCAGAGTTACATTAAACACTAGAGAGATTCAAATTGCATTCGTTTTTCTCATCGGTTTTTTTTTTCTTTTACTTCACAAAAGTGAAGTTTACAGCAAAAAAGCTCACTTTTATCAAGTTTTTCTTACGGCGAGATATAAGCAAGTTTTCATTAAATAGAACGATTCTTTATCAAAAATCGTTTTTCTATACAAAATTCGCAACGGTTTTTGCAGAAAATTAATTTCGTGCGCAATTTTATTTTTTAATATATATACTCTGCATAAAGTTTACTTTCTTTATTTCGCTTTTTAATGTGAATTGATTTCGAATTCAATCATCGAAAAAAATGTCACAAACAATCTTCGCCGTAATTCAAAAAAAAGGAAGATGAAATTTTGAGCGGAAAAGAAAAGAGCGAGTGAAAAAAAATTGTTTTATCATTTGATTTAAGTATTAGCTTAATGCAGCTTCAAATGCTGAAAATAATCTCAAAGATTGATTATTCGCAATGTTTTCTCAAGATTTCTGTTAAGTTTTACAAAGAGATTGGCATAAAATGCAGCTTTGTAAAAAATGAAGCTCATTGAAATGCCAATCAAGATTTAATTCGCTTATTCCTTGATATAAACTCCTATGTAATCATCAACACTAAATGGATGTTCATCTCTTATTTTTTATTATTCATTGATTACGTTTGAACAAAAAAAAGTTAAAATATAAATTGCCTCAGGTCTTTTGAATTTATATAGTTGTATTTGTGAATAACTAAAGCGTATCATTTAATTTCAATTTACATTTATGTTATTGGTTATTTGCAACCAGCTATATTCAACAACTGAATAACCAGAAAGTCGGCATAATTTTATATGATTATCATAAAATAATTTAGATTAGAAATGAAAGTTTTGGGTTTAAAAATTATTTATATGCATATCAATATTTTTTAAATAAATAAAATAAAATAAAGTTGATGAAATTAATCTAGCTAACAATAATAATAATTAATTTAATCGAGAAAGTCAATTTAGCATGCATGCTACGCTTACTCGAGTAACTGAGCTCAATGAATTAAAAAACTATAAAAATGATGCAAGAGAAAATTATTGCATACATAAAAATTAAAGAAGAGAATTTGACAACTTTCCAAGAGTGTTGAAAGTATCCATGACATTAAGAGTTTATTAAAAAGAATAACAATCTTGAAGAACACTCATTTCGCGGATTATTTCTTTGAGAATCGTAGCTTTTTGAGTATTTTTATTATAACTATGGAGCGTGTAAAATATACAAAATTTTTCATTTTAAATAAACATAAAGAGATGTCTAGCACTCATAAGGAAACATAGGTTCAGCTGCTAGTTTAATTTTATTCAAGTTGGATTAATTAAAAAAAAAAAGATTTTTGTGTGCTAGATTTTTCAATTTTTTGACAAGAGATAAGATTATATTGATTTTATGTTCACTACTTGCAGTTAAGAAATAATGGTGAAATTAAAGTATCAATTTTTATTTTGTAACGCTATCTGTTTTAGAATCCAGTCTGAAAACCCATTACAAGTAAGGAAATTTAGCTAATGGCTATTTTTTTTTTATTATAGCATCGAAAATTGATCATTTTTCAAGAGAAAAAATTGAGTGAAATTATAAATTTCAATTTATCATATGTAATCATCGCAAGTGCGATGAAAATCCAATATATACACTTACGAAATTTTCTTTATTTATCAATGCACATATTTAAAAGTGATCATAAAATAATTGAAATTGATTCGTTTTTTGAATTCAAAACAGCCCTAACTTCATTAGGCTGTAAATCAATTTTGTTTAACCTTTCTCTTCACTAAATATATAAAACGAACGTAAGAAGTTCTTCTACTTCACATCACTCGTGATTCGACACTGATTGACTTACATTTCGATGTTGCAAGATCACTTCAACCAAAAAGCGAGTGCTTTAATGTAGATGTCTATTATACTTTTTTGTTAACTCGGCTGTCGCCTGTGAAAAAAGAGCTTTTTCATCATTATTTTACAAATGCAATTTCATTTTATTCATAATTCTTTGGTCAACAGAGAATTGCACTTCTGATCGCCGATTTTGTTACTTTAATTTTTGCCTTTTCTGACAACTGGCCTGAGTATTTTACAAACAAGAAAAATCAAATTCATTTCGCAATGAAAACAAATCTTTTCTATTCACTTTTTTATCATTTCCTATTCGGAGGCTGAATGATTGAATAGTAATCCATTTCGGATTCGCACTTCTGTTACTTTCTTCTCTTCTTAAATCGATTCGCTGCTTGTTTCGCGTGAATTGTGCAAAATTTTGAATGAGAATTGATATGACTGAGGAGTGTGCGTTACAAGAAAATATCTGTGAATGCAAATTCCTTTAAAATGAAGAGAGAAATTCAAAAAAATTTCCGAGAATTCGAAATATTTTTCGGTAAACTAGAAATTACTTTTGTTATTCGCTTTGTACTCAAAGAAAGCCGCGCTTTATTGCAGCGGCTCAAAGCAATCGCTTCAATTGACGTTTTATGCATATTTATAAACATGTAATAATAATTTTGAATATTTTTTAAGAGAAAGCAACTTTTATTTACATACAAACATCTGTCAAACGCTTTTTGCGCTTTTAAACACGTCAAGTAAACAGTCAAAATTTAAACATTTTTCTTTGATTGTTTGCCAAAAGCGTGACTCCAATGAAAAGATGGATATCGATAGTGAAATGAAAGGCTTAATTTTTTTAATCGTGCAAAATCGCACATTAATAGTTTCTTAATAAAACTTTTTGTTGAAAGTGATCTAAATTAATTTTCAGTAAATATTTCTTCTGACTGTGCGGTTATAAAATGAAATCAGAATAGAAAGGGAGGCCATTTTGCAAAAAAAGTCTGAATTTTACAAGATGTTTACAATTAAGAGTAAGCATTGTTATCAAATTTATAGAGCGGAAAGAAACAAAATCTGAGCGCAAGTAAAAACTTTCAACCTTTTTTTGTTATGTAGAAATGATAAACGAATGTTTTTTGAGGTCACTCGAAATCAAACTTCCACTCACTTTTCACTTTTAATTCGATAATTTAACTTCAAAAAGTGGATAAAATTCATTTTAAATGTAAACTTTTAAGACAAGCTAAAATTTTTCCAAAAAATGTTCAAACTCTGTAAGATGTGCATTTCCGAATCATTTTATTTCAGAGTAAAATTAAATGTACTGGCATAAAGGGAATAAAGTAGCGTTTCAATGCTGCAATAAAATCCTAAGTTTAGTTTTTTATTTTAATTTAAAAATGAATTTGGAATGTAAATTGAGGAAATATGAATAAAATTGAGTTAAATGTGTAAAGTAACTGCAAGGAATACTTTGCCATAGGAAAGCTTCAAGTTAGATTTCATTGCTGAATAAATAGCAAAGCTGAATTATTTGAAGCGCAAATATTTGCAAGATCTCATATCAGCTCTCTAGTGGTCAAATTATTCTGGGCAATCTTAATTTGCAGACTCTGCAGACTTTAATTTGCAGACCCTTTTCTACAGGTTTTTTTATAGTTTAATTTAATTTTTTATAAATTTATAGGCTCTGCAGGTCTGCAGAGGCTGCAAAGTCTGCAGGATTAGTGTTGCCCAAGTATTCTTTAAGCTTCCCTACTTAAGATAATGATAAAATAAATGGTGCGATAGTTTTGATTTTTTTAGCTCATTTCTTTTATTTGTGCTACCGATTCAAAATAAAATGGTCCGATCACCGAAAGTAAGACTGCAAAGCAACTTTAACGAGGCGCTTAATTCATCATGTGCTTTGCAGCTATGCTAACGTTCGATAATCAAAACATTTTATTTTGAATCGCTAGTACAAAATTAAATTAATACGAGAGTTACTCTAAGTATAAATCGCTTTTGTTATTTTTGATCACAATTTTTCTACAAAATCAAATTTAACTCGAGACTAGCAAGAATGATATTCTTGAGGTAAAAACGTAGCAATGAATGCTTATGTAATTTAAGTATCGAAAGCTGAAAGCGATGAAAGAGAAAGCGTTTGAGCGTTGATCCGTAAAAAAAACTAACGCAGAGCTCAGTAAGTTAATCTGTAAGTTTACGAGAAAAAAAAACTGAATAAAGTCGTTTTCATCTTATTTAATCGTATTAATGTGATGAACACTTGTTGAGTAAAAAAAAAGCGTAGGAGCAGATCTAATTATGTTCGATGATACTTTTCCGCATTCCTTCAGAACTTTTTTTTCATTAAGCGTTAATAGAAAAGGCTTAGTAGAGGAAATGATTTATAGCCTCAAGAATTAACTGAAAGTAACGAAAATAATTTTCAGGTTCAAACGAGACACTAAACTCCTGGAGCAAATGCTTATGAGAAGCAAAAAGTGAATATCAAGTTTGCATTTTGAAATTTAAATATTGGCTATTTAAAAATGTTCATTCACCTCTCGCTCTTTCAAAAACTTTTTTTAATACAGATATTCAAAACTTTTTATCTCTAAAATTGCTCAGTTTTCATTTTTACCACGAGATCAAAATCTGGATTTACACAAATGCGAAACAAATAACTGTTTGAATCGAATATACCATTACTTGCATCTTATTTTATTTCAAGTGAATATTACTTATTCAGACTGAATTTCATTTCCTTTTCCGATAGATCATCATATTGTACTCTTGTAGAATTTGACTGAATTGCTCAAGATAATAACTTTTTCCTTCGAAAATCGTTTTTTATAAAATTTTATTTTTTTTTATAGAAAATTTCACGAATTAAAATATTCAAGTTTCAGTGAAAAGATTTGATATTGTTAAATGGAAAGTGATTTTATCTTCGAGACAAAGTGTAAACTTCATTAAACTTACGAAGTTTGAATGTTAGTCGAGAATTTGCGAGCTTTCTGCTTCATTTATTGAGTTTCGTTTTTTTTTCTTTTGCTCCTCTCAAAAACGAAAAAGTCAAAAACTCACAGACTACTGATTTTTAATTTTAATGATTTCAAAAATATAAAAACTCAGCTTTATCTACTTTTACGCTATTCATTTAATTGTTTTTCTGTTCGCAACTAAAATACAGACTAAAAACTCTACTGTAATGAAATACACGCGACAATTGCGAAAATGATGATTGATGTTGAAAACATATTCCGCATGCGATAAGCTATGCAATAAGAAAGATGCAAATTTTACTTGTGAAGCTGTGAAATAACTTTCGATAAATTTTTTTTTATGATTTTACTTGAGAAAGTGTTTATTTAAGGAATGCAATTAATCAAAGTACGAAAGTTTTTTTTCGCGTGGCTTTCTTTTTTTAATCTAAATCTTATCTCACTCATTAACGCCATATTTTTGCGCAATTTAATTTCATTTACTCTCGTTTACTTTATACAGATGTTTAAAAAAAGTTTAGCTCTAACTTCACGCATCTAGAACAGTAATTTGATTCGCGTCTATATTTAAATACGTAATAAAAAGCGAAATCTGCATAAGTGGTGAATATATTTATTCAATTTAATACATGCACGTCTTTTATCTCTTTTATTCCTATAGGTCAGTTAGAAATTTATTCAGCAGCTTGACGGTAACTTAAATGTTTTTTATTCTTTTCTGCGGAAAACTTTTCGTTTCTAAGCAAAAAAAAGTTTCTAGCGAATTCAGAGTGAGAGAGAAAAAAGAGAATAAAGAGAAATAGAGAGGAGAAATTAGCCAATTAATTTTGAAAAATGTTTCCGCCGCTTTTTTGTTCGTGTCTTTTTCACCACGAAAACATATTACTTTGAGTGATTACAATTGAGTTTAGCTTGTTGCTAAAGAATAACATTTTTCAGTGAAAAGCAAAGAAGAAGCTCTGTGATTACACTTTATGAATGTTTCTTTCACACACACTCACTCTCTCTCTCTCTCTATCTCAATTCTCATCTCTTACCTCGCCTCTTAACCTTTGTTAGAAAAAAATGATCTAAAATTTTGCTCTTGACAAGTGGAGTGCAATTTGTATTTGATACCGTTTGTATTGAGTTAACTTTTTTTATTAACTTTGTCTGCTTTCGAAAAAAAATGATTAAAATTTAGCAATAAAATAAAAAGTAGCAGCGAAAGAATTGAATTCAGCGTCGCTACTCACACTTTCACAAAATAAAATGAAGTCACACTTTATTTTATATGCGTTCCTTTCTCTTCTTGTTTGCCTGAAATAAAAGCACTCAAAGCTTGAAAATTTATTCCAACTCCAAGTCTCTACTGTTATTGTTGTGTTAAACAAATCGAACTGAAGCGAAAATACCAAATGTAGACAAATTTTTTTTATTAAATAACACCTTTTTCGCATTCACAAATTGAAGAAAACACATTAAGCATTATTCGTTTATGTTGCTTGTGTTTGAACTATAAAATTGAAGCGAAAAATTAAGGACGACGCTATAATTCAATTAGCGCATTGCGAAGGGTCGGAAAATCAATTGCATTAAGTTTGCGCTGCCTACCTACAAAACTGTTTGCTTTCTTCTAGCAATTAAACGCGTGTTTGGAAGCAGAATTCTACGTTTTATTTATATCATCAGCAATTTGTCGTGTTGTACGATTTGAATTCTAAAAAAGCTGTAAAACGTGAATCGCTTGTTTAAGTTTTAGCTTACATTAGATTTGACACTGATTCAAATGACACGGTGATCATTTTTTTACGTTCATTCCTAAATCATGCAATTCTAGAATTGGGATGTAAGCTTGAATGTAGAGAAAGAGAAAGAGAGAGAGAGAGAGAGCGAAACAGAGATAATATTTGCCGAATTGCATTCGTGTTACAAATGATTCTTTAGTACTCATATACATTGTATTGATCACAATGTTTGCGATCAAAGCTGCGCGAAAAGAGGTCCGATATAATAAGAAAAATATTGTCTTTTCAGCTCTTTTATCTAAAAATGAAACGGCGATTTTCACTTTCATCAACTCAGCGAACCACGCTCATAATTAGACTTTATCCTCTTTGCAATAGACTTTTATTCATAAATCATTAATTTTTTTTCAAAGACATCAAAAACATTAATTACTTTTACTTTTACGCTAGTTTTAATGAAAGAAAACGCTCTCTTCGAAAAGCAGTTAACAAAAGTTTGCAGCTTATTGTTGAGATTATTTATGACGAGGTACACTTCAGACAATTACACTCGAGTAATCTTAACTCGTGTACTTTAACATTTAATACTCATTTGTTTCGTTTTATTCTTCTTTTTTCAAAAAGATATTTCAAACTTAATGCACTCAATTAATTCGCGTCTGATTAATTGCCAGCTTGCCAGGGAAAAATGCGTTGAAAACAAAATTCTCTTACTCGATAAATAGTTTTTCTCTTTTGACTCTTCATTTCTCTGCTTTTTTCTTGTTTCTTGTCCATTTGGTTTTCAAACATTTCTCGAAAACTTTTGATTTCGTTTTTATCTATTCAAAAACTTGAATAAGTAAACAACTGATTCAAAATTTAAATATTTTGAAGCTGAATTCATATTCATGCTAGAGAATTTCATCCAATTTCACTGTAGACTGCATTGAAATGTTGTTTTTTTTTCATTAATATTAATGAAAGACAAAGTCAAAAAATTCTTTTTTATCTCGGCAAGAACATCCCTACCTCAAAAGCAAACAAAATACGCGTTTTTACAAGAAAACGAAAATGATTTTGAATTTTTAAAGTATTCGTTTTCAATAGTAATAATGCGATTTAAATTTTTAAATACAATTCTACATTTGATCGTGACACGGGATTAAAATTTAATCTCTGTCTCGATTGAGTGTGTGTTTTACACGAACAAAAAAATTTCATTTGCATTTGCAAATGTCAAAAACAGTTAAAACTGTAGGAAACGAAAGCAACTTTAAATTAGAATTTCTCTTTTTTTCTATACATTTTGCGTTTTATTTTATGTTAAAAAGTATTAGGATGAGACAACAAAATCAAATTTTTTTATAGGAAAATATTTTTCCAAAATAATGAATCCAACCAACGAACAAGCTTTACACTTTAGCTTTATGCAATTTTATCGTTTTTAAAATTGAAATGTACAATTAACTAAAAAGAATTAATTTTTTAGATTCTAGCGCATTCATAAAATTTCCATTTCACTTTCATCTTATAAAAGAAATGAGACAAGGAAAAAAAATCATTTAGTAATGTAACATAAACCTTTTTTGAAAAAGAATTCCACTTGAGCAGCAATTATTACAGCATTTGCTAAATGTACAAATAAATCTTATTTCTGTTTAATTTATTGCAATTTTACCAACAAAAGTAGTGGTTTTTGATCGTTATCATGCATCTTTTATTGCTCAATTATCTATCATTATTATTTCCAATGTGTAACTCATAAGAAATGAAGAAATACAAAAGCAAAGAAAACTTTTTTTGTATCCAACATAATTTTTCTGCTATTTGTGCTTAAATCGATTAGTTTTTCGTTTTTCTTTTATTAAAAAAATAGCCAAAAAACGACTCTTCTAGAGCTAAATCGCTCGATGCCTATTATCTCTTTAAATTTAGAAGTAAAATAATTTCTCTCTCAACGTTGTTTTCCATGTAAACTTTAGAATATTTCAACTGCGGTTTGTTTGTTTTCAATTTTTGATAGAATTCAATGAAAATAATTTCAGAATCTTTCATTTTTTCCATATTAAGATTTGTCACTATTTATGTTGCTTGAAAAACGATAAAACATTTTTGATTAAGTTATTGCTGAAGCATATAGAATATAAATTCTAAAATTTAAATTTTAATGTGTTATTTCATATTTTCACACATTTTTTTCTCAACCGTCTTCTTAACATTTCAACGGAAGTTAAGTTTGCAGAAAATATTTTTTTACGGTTAAGTAAGGAATTTATATTCTGAAATACTTATAAAGTGAAAAAATATTTTCACTTTTTTGTATGATAACTGATTTTTGAGATGTTGACAGGAATGTTAAAAAATTCATTTTCGTTCGACTGAACCACAGACTGCAATCTTTTTTCCGTCCTAAAAATTTGATATCAACGTTAAATTCTTACGTCTGATCGTTGACAATAAAATTTTCTGCTTTTTCAAATGTCAAAAATTTGCTGCACTTGCTTTTCTTCTTTTGATCACGCTTCAAACTCATCCGCGACTTCATCTTTTTTGCGCTTATAAATTTAATGTAGAAATAATAATGTTAAACGCATAGTGCAAACATAGTAGAAAGAAGAGTAATATGAAAGCAGCTTTTAATGAAGTTGCTTATTTTGAAAGCACGCTTTGTGTTGCATTATTGAAAAAACCAACTCATTAAGGTATTTGTAAAATATGTAAAGTTTGAAAAGCAAATTAGATTCTTTTTAAAGCAAAAAATTTTGTGAAATTAATATTATGCATGTAAATAATAATCAATTGAAAGCAAAATCAAAAGAGAGGAAGCGAAGCGAATATCACGAGCGAAAAATAAACTCAAAAAAGCGAGGTTTCGAGTAAAATTTAATAACATTTTCTGTGCAATCACTTTACCCATAAATACGAAAATAACATCTGATGGATTTATCGATTGAAGATGGGAAAAAAGCGAGCTTAAAACGATTTTAAAGTTTGTTTCTTTATAACGCAAATACGAATTCAATTTTTTTCGAGTTTTTTTACTATTAAAAGTTTCTTTTCACAAAAAGCTTGAGAAATAAGAAAAAGTTATTTGCGATAAAAGTAATCAAAAGTTTTTTTATCTGCAATAATCAAATAAATGTTACAAAAGAGTAGTGAAAATAGTTTTTATCTGAATGTAAGGATTACATCGTACACTGTCTGCGATGGCATTAATTTTTTCTTTTTTTAGCAAAAATAAAAAAAAATGGTTCGTGAGTTTATTGCTTACACTGCATTTTCTTAAATGTAGTGAAGCGAAGTAATAAAATTGCTGCTGTAACATGTGAAGAGAAAATTAATTCTTAATAAACTGCGCTTAATTTTTAGACTGAGTTCGAAAGTAACAAATTTAGCAAGAGAATGCAACAGTTACTGAGTTTGTGCTCTGTGCGAAAAGAAGTTGCTAAAAATAGCGATGCCTTCTCAATCCGCTTGAGTTCAGAGAAAAAGGTCACAATTAAGCTCTGCTGCCTTCTCGCTTCTTTCTCTTATGCACATCGCTTCTCTGTTCGCCCTGTGCGTTGAGCACAAGCAACTTAATTTGAGCAGAAAGTATAAAACTTAATATGAGATGAAATCGAGGAAAAGAAAAACTCGATCTATCTTGTAATTAACCACTTCACTTTTCGCTTAATTATTTCTCAATGAAAAGTTCATGAGAGAATAGTCGCTTTCAAACCACTCTAACGATTGTAATCGAAGCACGAAGACAAAAACCAAAAAAATTTTCATTAAACCGCCGAAACTAACCCAGACGCGTTTCATGTCAATGCTTTTCATTCGTGACGTGTCGATTTTTCCACCTAATTTATCACTTAAATCTTATGTTGGTCTTCTGGATGGGTCCAACTTAAAAACAAAATTAATTATTTACTTGAAAACGAAATTTTCTTTGACAGGGAGAAATGGTTACATTTCGCACTCGATTTTAATTAAGTAAAACATGAGTATGATAGCGCTTACATTCAAAGACCCAAATTTTTAACTTTTTAGACTACTGCTGCATCTTTTCAAAGAAAGTTGCTCATAAATGTATCGTTAAAAAAACAAAAATGTGAATTTATAATCAAGCTCGCAAAAAAAGAAATTTTTTATTTTAAGTGTTTATGTTTGTTTTATTAAATATAAATTTGCTGAAATCATTTAAAGTTAAAATTAATCTCATTGAAAAAAAGAAATTTTAATATTTCTTGCAATCAACATGATTCCAAATTTCATTATAATTCTTTTGTGATTTTAATTAAATGAAATTGAAAATAATTCATTCAAAACAATAAACTCGTCAAAATTCAAAACAAGAAAATGAAATTTCAATTTATTCTAACAAAAGATGTAAGTGAAAATGCATTTAATGGCTGTGAAAAAAATACCAAATTTTATGTGTTCGAGGCAAATGTTTTACGTGACATTTAATTTCATTTGAATTATTCTCTTGAAATTCAATAAATTATCAGATCGCACTCAATTTGTCCAGTTAGTTTTCTTTTTTGCTTCGTTTAGTTAAAAGCTGTGACTAAGCAGCTTAGTTAGCAGCAAAAATTTGCCGTGCGCAGTCATAATTTAAGTGTTTACTTTCATGAAAGGAACCGAAAGCTTTCGAAATTTTCTTTATTCCACTATCATTTATTCATCAAAGCTGAACCTGTGATTTTTATTTTTTAATTAATGACTAAGTAGGAAAGTAAAAAAACCAGATAGCATCAAATAGCATTCATGTCTGAGAATTCAATTTTCAAACTACTTAAGAATCGATCGAAAGTTTTTTGTTTTCTAAATTTTATCATAAGATAAACTGCTTAAATCGAATTTCTTTTTTAAGAAAAATTTTGTTTGTTAAAATCTTTACTTTAAATGTATTAGATAAACAATATTAATCTACTACG
>NCKU01000349.1:0-45688 GCA_003675995.1 Dinothrombium tinctorium | reverse complement strand
TAATTGTAGTGCTTTTTCATTCTGGTTTCACAATCGAAGCGGTCAGTGAAGCCACTAATGTCAGTGTAAAAACTGTAAAATGTTGGTTAAATCGATATGCTGAAACCGGTAACATTAAATCAATGCATAAAGGAAGAAGTGGTCGCCGTCGAGAAACAAGTGTAAGCGACGACTTCAMCATTGTTCTRCTTTCGGTTGAAGACTCGTGGAGGTCTGGTATTTCTATCTATCGTGAGTTAGAAAGTGAGTTTAATGTTGGTTAAAAGTTTAATGTTAAAGTTAAAATAAAATAAAAACTAAGCGAAAATAAATTCTGAAAATAATTTTAAGTCGCTTTTACTATAAGGAGACGTGCCCTTACTTTTCACATCTCCATCAATTGATAACAGGACAAATTTTCTTTCCGAAACTGTATATCTTCTCGAAAATATTCTCCAATATAAATAAATTATTTGAATTTTAACTTTACAAATTTGAATAATAAGCAATTTGAACGGAAACAACGCTCGATATTCGCTTTACATAATTTTTGTAAAAGAGGTAAAGCGCATCTCCCCGAAGAATACTTCACTGCAACGCTGAATGATTAAACGATGTAAATAATGTTTTCAAGTTTTGAAATCGATAAATATTTGAAAAAAGTGCGAAAATAGTTTTTATATTTAAACATAGTGTTTCGCACGTCGTTTGCAAACTTTAAAAAACGCTTACTTTATAGAGTTAGTTTATACAAACGCTGAAAAGCGCGAATAGGCTTCCTCTTTCAATGCTCGCATCGGTTCATAAGCTTGATTAAAAATGAAATTTATAGTTTTGAGTCTTCGGAATTTTTAATTTTTAAAGAAAAATTAGGACATGAATTTTTCAGTTTAATTTGTTTTGGGAAATTCATTGAAAAGCGTCATAAATAAGAAAATATGAGCGAAAAGAAATTTTGCTTTTAAACATTCACGGAATTGCGAATGCAAGTGATTTCTTTTGCCTAAATTTTGTTTTCTTATTTTGCTTACTTTTGCTTTCCTGCCTTTCGGCTTTCTTTACTTTCGCTTCACTTAATTAGCCGAACTATGTTACACACATACACTATACATGCAGAGGCGAACAAAGAAAGAAGAAACGCGCAGTAATTAGCAATTAGAGCGACTTGAGACATTAATCGATTTTAAAGGTCTTAACGAAGATAGGCTAGATTAAAAGAAAAAAAGCAAGAATGCGAGTGTGTATATACATCTATGTCCGCTAATCGTTTACTAAAAGCTTTTGCATGTAGTGTATCGAAAGCGAAAAGTAAGTTTTGTGCTCTCAATACAAAAACTATTTTCTTTCTGCGTATTGAGCCCGAAAACTTTTCAGTGTATACAATGTGTTTTTACTTTGTTTTGCGTTTCACAGAGTAAAGGTGAGCGAAGATTTTATATTATCTCTGCTTCTCTCACTTTTCATCTGTTTATATATTTTTTGTGTCTTTCACTTGTTTCCTTCTTTCAAAATCAACATTTGTTTTCGTTCACAAAATAAAAAAACTTAAACGCGAAATAAAAATTGCGCTTTGTGCTCTACGCGGTCGCAAATATTTTGTAAATTTGTCACCAAAATATTTTAGTTGAAAAAATAAATAAATAACAATAAAAACTTATGAAACGAAGTGAAAAGCTATTTAGCGAAAACACATCGAACACTGAATTTTGTACACAAAGTTTGCGTCTATAGAAGTATTAATAACAAAAAATTTTTCTCCGAAGTGCTTCTGTAACACTGATTGCTGCGTGTAATGTCGACCAATCTCTGTTCTCTTCTCTTCCCACTTGTCTAGATCCGTATGTGGTCCGGTGCTTAAGCTAATGTTGTCACATACACACACGAGTATATAGTGAAAGCGAAAGAGAGCGAAAGCAGAGAACAAAAAGCGATCCATTCATTGCCAGTGTGCTCGATGTCCATTTTGTACGGCGTATATCGATGGGTGGCTGAATAGAAAGGCGACGTGAAGAAGAAAAGAGGAAAAAATATTATATATTTGAGGCTGGATTTTATCAATTGCTTAGGCAGAAAACACATCGTCCCTTTGTGTGTTTTGATCGCCGCACACATACACATAGAAAGAGCGCGTTTTCATCCGAAAGCTACATTTAGCGCAAATGAAGCGAAACTTTGTTCCAAAGAAAGAAGCGGAATAAAGAAGAACAAAAATTTGGGACAAACGCTCGTTTCGTTTTCGGATATATATTTCTCGATAATACGATATCAGTTGTATGTGTGTGTGTTGTGTGTGTGTGTATTTATTATATATAATGTTTTCGGCTTGTTTTCATTTTGAAAAATGGATTTTTTTTATTCTTTTGCTTTCACGCTCGCTCTTTCATCTTGCTCAGTTATGGACGAAAATGTTTTTCGCTAGTATCTCTACTTCTTTTTCTTCGCATCGCTCGCTCGCTCTCTTTATTAGAACATAAACTTGGTGAACAGAAAACAGAAATCGCTTTACGTTCATTCGATTTCGAACCTTACTTTTTCTCCTCTACTGTTACTTCGCTTTCATGCTAGTTTCCTTCTCTCACTCTCTCTCGCTAGCAATCAATGATTTTAGCTTCTTCTTGCTATTTTTTTTTTCTCTTGACAACAAAACACAAACTTTTATTCAATTTACTATTTCACTTTTTAGCTTCGAAAGCAAACTCACTTTCTCTCTCACACTACTTTTTCTTTCCGCAAACTTTTTTCGTCTGATTTTATTTTCGTGTGTATTTTTTTACTTTCGAAAATAGTGTTTCAAGTTTCACTAAATTTCATTTATTCGCTCACATAATGATGCATTACCTTTTTCATCTGCTTTTTCTCTTTTTCTTAAACCTCAACGATACACAAACAACTCACTTTGCTTATTAATTCCGCTACATTTTCTCGTTCTCTTTTCTCCGCTCTAATCTTCTATAACTTCTTTATAAAACTTCTAGAAATCTGTTCGCTTTTTAACGATGCGGATTATTTTTCTTCTCTTTTAAGCTCCGTTTTTCGATACTAATTCCTTGTAAGAAAAAAAAATTCTCTGTTCACTTAATATCGACTAAGTTTGTTGATGAATATCGAATCATTTCGTTCGTAATTGCAGGCTCATTAGCAAATTTATTTTCTTCTATAGTTTAAAGTTTTTCTATTCGAAAAAGCTTATTTCAGTAATTATTTTCATACTTTTTCATCGATCAAACTTATTTTCGAAAGCATATTGAATTTCAATTTTGTAATTTTTTTTCTATTTTAATGTTTTCCGTAACATTAACTGACAAAAGTACTTAAACTTCGTTGTTCTTTCAAACGATAATGGCTTTTGTTGTTTTGACATACATCGTAATCAAAAACAAAGTAAAGAAGCGAAAATAAAAATAAAAATTCACTTTATGATTCAATGCGAGTATTTTTGTTGAACTAAGTCAATCAAAAACCTCTTTGACTATTTTTTTCTTTTCAAATACCTGATTACAGTTATAAATTCATTAAATATGACAATACGACTCCTTTTATTTTTTTAATGTTGTTTATTAATGTTAAATTTTAAAATACTTTGCTTTTAGCGCTCTTTGCAAGAATATTGCCAATCTCTTAGAAGAAATTGAGAAATTATTCAAAAATTTCAAATTATTTACCAAAACCGAAACAAATTTTCATTCTTCTTTGGCGAGTTTTTTCCTACTCTACCCTTTGAGCTATTTAAATCACTTAAATAGAACAACATTTGCTTAGCATTAATCTATTTAAAAATTAGTTATTTGATTAGAATCATTTGTTTTGTTTGGATTAAATTGTTACATTTGAGATTACAATTCATCTTTAAAAAATTTAATAATATTAATTATGCAATGATAGTAAATGATTAAAATTTTGATGATAAAGATGTTTCTTAAAAATTAATCTTAATTTATCAGTACAACGATTTGTCAAGATTAGAATTCAGAATTGAATATCTTGATGATGTTAGATTAATATGAAAGATTAAAGATGAACATTTGCGAAATAATTTGTTTTTGTCACGCAACTGAATTGCGGCACTTGTATAACATTTAGAGAATTTATTGCTCAAAAAATTAATAATGAACTCGAAATTTTGAAATTTAATTAAAACTTACTTGCTAGCAACATTATAAAATCGATCGAAAATTCTTAAGTAGAAAAGAAAATAATTTGATTAATGTTTTGTCAGAAATTTACTTATTTCCGTCTGTTAAGCTTGGAAATGAAATTTTTCAAATAAATTTTTAATAAACATAACATTATTTCAAATCGCTAAATTGATTTTTAGGAATTGTTAAATTATCTAACCAATCTATCGTTTCATTGATTTAAAACACTACCCACACTTAATTAACTACAAATTCAAAAAACTCTTTGTTAATTTTCAGTTTCGATTTAGATTTTAGTAAAATTAAATATTTCATCTTTGATTTTGACTTAAAATTGGCTTAATTGAATAAATTTATTAATTTACTTTTAAAATAATTAAAAGATTAGTAAAACGTATCGTAACTTTTGAGCAACATAATCAATGTGATTTATTATTTTATTATTATTTTTAATTAAGTGAATAAAACAAGTGAAGTGAAAGCTAGTTTTAAGTGCTTACATTTTTGACGTTTGAAAACCTAAAATTTGGCTAAAAGCTTGATTTAAAAAGAGAAGCTAAACTACAATCGCGGTCACATTGATACGCTAGCTTTTCTATTTAAAAAAAAACTTGAATTTTCAATTGATAACATTTCAATGTGACCAACGACTGTACATACGCTAATAAAATAATTTATGAGCAAATAACGACGCCTACTTTGTTCACTAAAAAACAGTTCACGAGGATAAAATCACAAAAATCGCTTTTATATTTAAATGAATAGCTAAAGCAGTTTATTCAATTTTTAAAGAACAAAACCATGTAATTTTCTCTGAAAAAGCCGAATGCGTTTATGCGTTTCTTGAATAAAAGTATGAAAATGTAGATCGTGAACGTTATTACATTGCAATTGAAAAATGCTCCTTTTTTCAAAACCATCAAGTAAATTGTTAGAATATTCAGTGCATTGTCCAAGTTCAACAAACTTTTCAAAGTTTTTTTCTAGGAATTGGTGTTTGCTATCAAAATAATTTTTTTCTTCATTCTTTAATGTCTGAGAAAAAAAAATTGAAAAACGATATCATTTTCAAACTATGAGAAAAGTAGAAGTGGACAGAGTTGTGCCTTTGAATAAATAAATAATTTTAAGCGTTGGAAAATTGAACATAAAAAGCAAGTATTTGAGAAAAAAAACTGCAAATAAGCTTTACATCGCTTAACGTTTCGCTTTTTAAATGTTTGATGAAAGTTATTCACTCGAATATAATCGATATAACTTTTCGCAAACGTTTTGTATACACCTTGTTCATTTAGAATAAAAGAAGCAAATCGCAATATGTTTTTCTAGTATTTTCTGTTCATTCTTTAAACACATACAGTGTTCAACAACATTGCGCTAAAAAAGTTTTCATTTCGCATTATTCTTTACAATGTATTAAAGTTTGTTGTCCACACATACGCACAGTTAGTAGTATCACTGCATTCTCTACGAACACAAGTTTTATTGACAGCATTTTAACGCAACACGAAAATTGTTCATTTCTTCGCTCACATTCTTGTCATTTTTTTCGCAGCTTTTCGCTTGGACTTTAAATAATTGAGAAAATAACTTTCTATATATTAGTTCACTCGTTGGAAATAACTTTTTGAGAAATTTAAAAAATTTTTCTTTTAACAAAAACGCAAAATTTATAAACTCAATCATTTTTGGTGTGAAAAGAAGAAGGGAGAGGAGAGAGATAGCGAGATTTTTTCAGCAAATTTCGTCCAATTGCTTTTGTGCTTTTTCGGTCAAAATTGCGGGCTATAAATTCTTTTTTTTCTATTTGAAAATAATTTTAAAAATTAACTTTTTTAAATGAGACAAATCGCTTTTTCTCTTTTGAAAGAATATTTTCAAAATAAATGTTGCGAAGATATCTTGTTGCATATTTTTGTAAGATAAGAAATATTTCTCAAAGATAATAAAAACTAATGCTTATTATGCAAATTTGTGCAAAAATTTTTGCGAGCATCGTATTCAGCTTCTTCTTCTTCTTTTCACTAACTTTAATTCGCAAACTTCGTTTAATTTATTTAAATGAGTGATACTTTTAGACTTTTCTTTTATAAGTCTCATATTTTCAACTTTAATTAAACAAGCAGCATGCAGGAATGAAAGCGTTCAAGAGACTAATAAATTATATCTTGTAATTTACAAAGTTTGATCTTTTTTCTTCTTCTTCTTCATCCTACATAACAACATTTCTGTGAGTAATTTTTGCAAATTATGTTAAAAACTTTTCGTAAGTTTCTTACACCGAAAATGTCATTAATTATGCCGAGAAATTTGTTTCTAAATCATTTGTTATTTTTTCTCTATTTTCTTAATAAGTTAAACTTTGGTTATTAAAAGTCAAAAAAGTTTTATTCTTTTGAATATTTTAAGCACTTTGAATCAGTTATGCGTAATACATAATTTGAAATAAGAATGAAAATGGAAAGCAAATTTTAGGAATTTCACTATTGCTTAAATTATTACATTTTACTTGTAATCCATCAAACTAGTGAGTTTAATTAAGTGTCTATCTGTGAATAATATTCTATTTTTAAAATGTAAGATTAATTTGTTCCGTTGGAAATTTAAATTTTTCAAATAATTAAATTTTTAAAAATTGAGATTGAGTAGAAATATTTATAAATATTGAAGATTCATACAGAGTGTATCTTATAAAACCGTACGATTTTAAACTTAATTATTTCAACAAAAAAAGTGTAAAAAAATGAAATTTCTCAAAAACATTCTTCAGATATTCCTGCGATTAGTGTAAACAACAATTTTAAATCAAAATAACACATTAGGACAAAAATCCGCATTTCTTAAAATGGTGTTGAATAGTGAACAACGTGTTTTTGTGACAATAAATTTTCACAAGTTTGAAAGCTTAGAATCAGTGCATAAAGAGTTCAAAAATGCTTATCGTCATGAAAACATTCCTGCCAAGACATCATTAGCAGCTTTAATTAAAAAATTCAAAGAAACCGGAGCGGTAAATAATTTGCCGAACATCCGGAAAAAAACCGGTCCTAATTCCCGAAATGGTAAGTTAAATTAAACAAAACTTTGAGAGAACTCCGACAGTCTTTAAGAAAATGTGCAATCGAGTGCGGTGTCAGTAAAGCATCAATGCAGAGATCGGCGCGCGAAATCGGGATGAAACCTTACCGGATTAGCGCGGTTCAAGCGCTAGAATCTGGAGGCCAGCCGAAGAGAGTTAATTTTTGTGATTGGTATTTGTCATTTCGTGAAAGAGAACCAGAAACCGAAATCTTATTCTCAGATGAAGCTTGGTTTCATCTTTGCGGGTACGTAAACTCAAAATTATCGGACAGGGGCTTCGGAAAATCTGCATTACACAATGGAGGTGCCTCTGCATTCGGCAAAAGTGGGAATATGGTGCTTATTATCTCATAAAAGAATAATCGGCCCATATTCTTTACGGAAACAATAACCGCACTGCGATGTAAAGAAATTGTGCGCGGGTATTCCGAAAAATTGCCAATTTTTCACCAATCAAAAATCTTTTTTCGACAAAACTGAACCCCTGCCCACAGATCTTGTGAAATACGAGACTTTCTTAAACAAACTTTCGGAAATAAATGAACAAGACTAGGTTTTGATATCAATTGGCCACTCCGCACCCCGGATTTAACCCCTCTTGATTTTTTCTTGTGGAGTTTTTCAAAAGTCGAGTGTTTATGAATAACCCCAAGAATCTCGAAGATTTGAAGAGCAAAATTGTGGAAAACATAAATGACATTTTTTCAGAAACTCTTGAAAATGTATTCAAAAGTCTTTATCGACGGGTAATTCTCTGAAAGGCCGAATACGGGTCGCATTTCGAGCACATTTTTTAAACACATTCTTTACTGAGCAAGGTTTCATTATTCATAATCAGTAAAGTAATTAATCTTTTCATTGTAAAGTATTTTTGTTAAAATCGTACTGTTTTATAAGATACCCTCTGTACAATTCTTTTTGTTTTACAATTTTTGTTGAATTCGAACAGATTTTCATAGAAATTTTATATGATAAATATATCAAAACAATAGTCATAGGCATTTTTATTTAAATTTAATTAAATTAACTTTGGAATGGACCGAGAAAAAAAATTTACATTGATTTAACGTTCTTCTTATAACTATGTGATTTACTTTATTAACATCGCATTTATTATGACAGCGATTAATTTCATATTTCTTTGTTAAAAGAATATTTTTTTGTCAAGAGCATTCAATGTTTTGCGGAGAAGAATGTTTAGCTAGAGAGTGGAGATTCGATTTGGTACATAGAATTTGGCAATAGAATTCATTTAAGCTGATTTTGACTGCTTACAAGGCTCGCTCTCGAACCATTACTCAAAATTTAATTTTTTAAGCATCTTGCAAACATCAATAATAATCAAGAAATGTCATAGCTTTTACTTGTACTAAAATTTTAATCTTCTGCTCATCTTATTTCTATAAATAACTACCAAATAAACTCGGTATTAAATCTTTTTTTGCTAAAAAAATTGACTGAAACTCAAGATTGAAATAAAAAAGAAAGGAAATAAGAAGTTATAATAATACATTTTGATAAAATGTATCAAGATTTGCGCTCATATTTTGCTTGTGAAGTGCACTTTGTCACTTCTGAAAAGTACTTAAGCATTTCTCTCTTTTTCTCTTTTCTTTATTTTATTTATTGCAAACATAAATAAAGTGTAAATGATAGCAGAGAAAACAAAAACGTGAAAAGCGAGTAAAAATGAGTTTAATTAACAAAGTCAACGTGATTTCATGCTACTTCTTATCATGTTTCTACTATTTATAGAGTTTTTAGCCAATAAATCGAGCCGATAGCAAGAGATTTTCTATTGATTTTTGTTTATGTTGTTATTTTCAAAAAACATTTGTATTTTCAGCGAGTAACTGTTTTCTAAATTTGTCTAAAGATTTTCAGACGAAGTTCTACACAGCGTATCCAGTTTTTTGTGCTTTTCAGCTTAAATTTTGATTTTGAAAAGCATTTTCGTTTTCATTTCTTATGTTACAAAGGATTGAAACGAAATATGAGTAGACTTCGAAAATTCAGTCAGCATTGCGATGTTAGCTGCATTGCAGAACAAGTAGTGAAAACAACGAGTAAAATGATTTCTATTCTTGTTTTATCTGTTTGAGGTAGAGAGAGAGAGAGAGAGAGAGAGAGAGACTGAGCAAGAGATCGAGAAAAGAGAATAAATGTAAGCTAAACATGAAAATTAATTTTTGTTTATAGTGAAAGATTGAAGCATATAATCGGTAGACAGTGAAATTCGCATTAACTTCGATTTTGCTAGTTGAAACCATTCATCGCATTCGTTTTTCGTTTTTTTTCTTTCTCTCTCTTTCTCTCGCCTTTGCTATTCGACATTTTGAATATATGTTGAAACTGTAGTCGGCGAAATGACGAAATTTCAGCGAATACGGAAGACGCTATTCACGCTAGAGGAAATTCAATTTCCTTTTCCTGCTTCATAATTCGAGTAAAAAAAAGAATGGAGAAATGGTTTAATTTTTTGAAATTTAATATTTGAAGATAGATAATAATATTAACCGTTCAAAAGAGTTAGATCACAAAAGCGAATCATTTGAAATCATTAGCTCGAAAAGCGAGTGAATTAAAGCATTTATTAGCTTATCTCTGGCATATTTATTCGTAATTAAAAAAAATTCGTAATTAAATTATTCGCTTAGAAAAGATTATTGTGGTCAATAATTTGAGATTGCAGAAATTAATTTAAAAAATCATTTGAAAGTAATTAAAATTTTAATCAAGTCTTAAAGCTTAAAGTAAATCGTGTTTATCATTAATATTAAAAATAAATTTGAGAAATTAGAAGCGAAGAAAAATTTAAAACTGTAACTGAAATTCAATTCTCAGAATTCATATGTTTCGCATCAAGTAAACGCTTAAAAATTCGCAGTAATTGATTGAAAATGAAATCGAATTACTCTAAAGAATAAATCAACTCGTTTCAACGAAGAAAAGTGAGAAATTTTTGTAAAATATTTTTTTGATTGTTTAACTGCAACGATTCATATGCATCTATGAGATGAGTAAATAACAATTGAAATAAATTTTATTGAAACCATTTTTAATTTGATAAATTTGAATTTGAAAATATGCAAAATTTTTATGTGAGTTTACAATGAATGGAAAATTGGTTTAAAAATTTTCGATGAGAGCAAAAATTTTCTTTTCAAATTTATGTGTACTATGTGCACGCTTTGCTAGCTAGTAAATATTCATTTAGAATTCGCATATTTGCGCTTAACGGCGAATAAATAATTTCAAGATACCGACGAAATGTGAAAGTAGACGAATTTTGAAGTCGATCACAATGGTTTGAAAAATAATTTTCATCGGAACAATTTGAAGTAGAAGAGAAATTATTGAGATATAAAAATGTGTATTACGTATCTCTGTGTCTCTCTGTGTGTGTGTCTAAGTGTTGTTGTCATGACCACAATCGAAAGCCATAGAAGAAAACATTGCGCGCGTTGCAGCGGCGACGGCGGTGAATGGAATCGATATTTTCAAATGTTTTCGCTTTTTAACAGCAGCAGAATAAAAACAATGAATACGAGGATTTCGCGTTGTGTTTTGCTCGCATTCGCTGTTTGGTTGCCGCAAGAGACTGAGGCATTCGAATCGCCCACTATTCGGCCGTAAACATTGTGACTGTCGCTCGAAATAGAGTTTTGCTTAACGTAAGTGTTCACTCGTTCTCTCTCTCGCTATGCTTTCGGATGAGATTCAGTTTTAAGCGCAACCATAAAAAAAAATTTACCGAAATAACCGCTGTTTGCAACGAAGCACGTGCTTATCGCACATGCGTTCGATGAATTTTCGCATATTTATTCTATCAAAGTTCTAACTAGGAAAGAAAAGAACGAATAGAAAATATTTTTGCGATAGATAAGTTTGCGCGCTTCTCGAAATTATTTTTTGTTGACTTTACTCAAACTGATCGGTAAACATTTAATCGATCGTTCTACGCGTTCACAACCGCTATCTTCATTTTTCGATTCACTTACTCGCTAATGTCATTTTATCTTTTTTTTGTTCTTCAAATTATCATAATTCTTTCTTACCTCGATTAGTCAAATAATGCATATCTAACGATGTTGTTGTTGCTTAAATTTCGATCATAATGAAAAGATAAAATTTATTTTTAAACGCAAATCAATTTTTAAAAATCTAATTTAAAACAATTGAAATCATCGCCGCTGACAAAAGTGTGTTGCATTTAATTTTTACAAAATGATTTGTGTGTGCCATGCAAATCGTTCATTCAATCGAAATTGAACGCTCGTTTGAAAAAATTATTATAGTGGCATGCGTTTTATGAATTTAATCCTCTTGGCAATAAGCACAAAAAGTTTGTTACCAAAATTATGAATTTTTGTACTTCGATGTATAAATAACTTTATTCGCTTTTATTTTTTGCGCAATTCTTCATTAGCAACATTACAAATCTCGTTTTTGTCATCTCATTTCTATTATTGTTTCACATTTATTAATTTTTTTTAATAAAAAAACAAAAAAAAATTAAAAACTTTTATTCTTTTATTTGATGTATTATAAACATCACTTTCATGTCCTATTTGTGTCACAAACATAATTTTTAACGTCGAGGTAAATGAACCAAAGTTTCATTCATATTAAATCATAAAATGATGCTTTCGCTCATTTAAAATTACTCGTTTTGAATTTAACAAAATTGTATTTCTTTTCAGAAGAAGTCAAGTAAAAAAACTTTTACAATATTTTATATTTACTTATTATGAACAAAACTTTCTTTATAACTCGCTTCAAAAGCAACTTTACTAGTGTTTCGCTTGTTATTTTATGAATAAAAGTAGGTTTGTTACTATCACTAAATAATTGTTAGTGTAATGCACAATTTTTTTTCTTCAATTGCAATATACAAAAAGTGCGTTTACAAAGAAAACAATTATTTTGTTATCAATAAGAATGTCGAATGTATATTTTTAGCTGAATTTCGTTATTAATGTTTGAAAATGCAATAACAACAATGCAATAACAGACCCGAATAGATGTGAATAGAAGCTTTTTTTCTTTTATTTTGCACCTTTCGTAAATTACATTTAATCGAAAATATTTTTAATCTTCTTTTCTATTGTAATCGCGATATTTTTCTTGTTCATTTTTATATTCGCAATTGTGACGAAATTGAACTTAATGACAAGAGTATTCATCATTTATAGTACCAGTCATTGGTATCTGAAAATTTCTCATAATTGGATCTTAAGCTTTTTTGCTCGAACAATCTAAGTTTCTTCTTAATTCTGAATTTTTTTTGAAAACTTTTTTTTCTTAGCTCATAATAAATGATAATTTGATTTTGATTATACATGAATATATAATACAATTTAAATTACATGTTCATTTGCCACATTTTTACTCAAATAATTCAGGCTTAAACTAAAGCGACTAATTTTTTTTAGATTCTTCTCAATTACTGGCCAAACAAAAGATCTAACTAACTAACTAACGAAGAGCGAAAAATTTGCATTCTTTCTGATTGTTCTCAATTTTAATTATTGAATAATTCAAGAATAAAAATGATAGTGTTTTGTGTATCATGTATTTATAATACAACGAGGTAGACAGAAAAAAAATAATTCAGATGAAATTATTCAATCTAATTGCTTGTTTCGCCGCAAATTACGTAGATGGATTAAGTTTATTAAAAATTTCTATTTCGTATAGTGAATTCTTGATTCGTTTGTACATGTGTGTGTATATATATACGTAATTAATCATAATTTTTTCTTGTTCCTAAATTGGACTTTTTTCAAAATGATATAATAAAAATAATAATTCATGTAGATTTAAGGAATCGATATTATACATAGAAATTGTTTTTAAATTAGCAAAAATAACTCACGAAATACATTTTTTCTCGAAAATAATATTAATGTTTAACGTTTTTAGATGATAGCTGTTTAAATACAATTTAAGAATAATTTATCACTAGAGAAAAAGTATTTAAAAAAGAAGAGAAATAAATGTACGCTTTTGGCGACACACCATTTAAGTTAGAGCAACGAGAGTTTGTAGTAAATTTATACAATAAAATGTATGTGAAGGCGAACTCAATTTTTAAACTCACTTGAAAAGAAATCGATATAAATAATGAAAAGAAGAAAACTTGAATTTTAACCAAAATCACATCGATTTTCTCTGCACTTTTTGCACTTGCTACTCGCTTCGATTTCATATTAAATGCAAATAATGTAAATGTACTAACATTTTATGCTTATTGTTAAGCTCGCTTGAATTAGTTTTGAGCTTGTGAACAAAAATTTTAAATTCAATTCGATTTAAGCGCCAACCTTCGAAAAAATGCTTTGTTTAGCTAGATTTTCAAGCTTATTCGTAATTTTATATTCTTCATAAACAAAACGAATAGGAAAAAAGTTTATTCTAAACACATCGATTCTTTTTCGCTACTAGCAACCAAACTTTTGTTTCTATTTTTTACGTATATTAAATATATTTAAATTGTCTATAAAATATGTGTAAAAATTGAGGCAATTTTTTTCGCCGTAAAAAATGCCAAGTGATACTTTAACACGCAACAGTCTGCGAATGTTTCGTACAGACAGACATATCGTTTTCGCATGCACACGCATGTAAATATTAATTTTTTATTAGTTCTTAGAATTTAGTTTCATTTTTGGTCGCTTTTTTCTTTCTTTCTTATCTGAATTGCCAACTAATAAATACTTTATAATTATCTTGATGAATTGTCGGTGAAATTGACTTTTTTTCGCAATGATCAAATAACTGTAATAAACTCTAATTTAACTGTAATTTACTCGCTTTTTTTGACTCTATTCACTCGGTTTGCTGCTATTCAATAAATCAATAAAACATCAACCTGAATAAAGTTTGTTTTCGGCATTTTCTTTTGATTTTCTTCTTTCGATTGAGATTTTAATTTGCTTTTGAAATATTTAAGAATCGCACTCAATCAAATCGTGAGTCAAAACACAAACAAAACCGAAAATTAATTTTTTGATGAGACGAAATCTTCTTTTCGCTGAGAATTGATTTAGAGTGAAAAAAAAATTAGTTGATATAGAAACACTTCAACTTTTGCTTCCGAAATTTATCTTATCGATTGAAGCACATCGTTTTGATGAAACATTATTTGGACAGAAGAAGAAATTTTTCTCAGACGTTTTAGGGACAAAAGGCGACAATGAAAGCGAGTTAAACAGCGCTTGTAATGGATTACGGATATACATTTAGCTTTCCCATTTGCGCTTATTCTTCGGATATTCAAAAGAAAGAATTTTTCTATTTCTCTAGAAATCGATTACTTCTAGTAGCTCCACGTTTACTAAAGGTTACGAATCTAATCGATTTTTTTTTATTCTCTTATTCACTTGTTCGCTGCATATTTATATGCATCGGCACGACCTAAATTTATTCAAGAAAAAAGAAATTTCTTTTAAGATGAATAAAATTTCTTTTTTTCTTCTGCACAAAAACGAAGAATTCAAATTTATTCAAGTCGTTTTAACGGCCATTTCAACCTTTAAAATAAGCGTGAACACATTTAATTTTTTTGTTTGTTCTCGTTTCGTAAAATTATTAAGAATGAAAGAATGAAACTGAATCGAAATTTTTTTTTCGTTCTCCTCAGAGTTATTTTTGGTTTTGTTTCACATTTGAAAATCGAACTTTATTTTCTCTAATGTTTCGCTATCGATTCGCTTTGTTTTGTAGCTTCGCATTCATATTTTATGCATTAGTGAAAAAATTTTTTTAATGTTTTAAATTTTTATACAAAGAGGAGAAGAAAAAAAAACTGAACACGAAACCAAATTTATGACCGCTCGTCAAAATAATATTCACATTATATTATCGCAACGATTTCGCTCGATTTAATCCTCGCGAAGAGCGAAATGAATTAAATTTAAAAAAAAATGATGCACAAATATGTAAAAAAAAACTTTGTAAACGAAAATAAGTCGCATTATACTTGTGCTCTTTTGCTTGAATGAATAAAAAACCATTTTTAATGAAAAAACTTTTTTCATAACTCATAATATACAAAGTTAAGCCATTATTGATTAACCTATAGAAATCGATGGATGGATTACATTTTTTTTTTACATTGAAAACAGAAAAATCCACAAAAAAACTAACAGCTTTATATCATAATAAAATTTTAAACATCATCATTTTCTATTTGCGCAATTCATTTTTTCTTTCTCATTCATTTCGTCGTATTACATATTTCGACTTGAAAATGATGAAAATACGCTTTGTAATTTAGCCCCGAGTGTCTCATTAATCATTTATGTTTATGCAAATGCTACTTCCATTTATCAATATCTGCAACATAAATTTTAAATCCTTCATTCTCATTTTGGTTATGCGGTTACAATAAAATATTATAAATTTCCATTTAAATATTCTACGCGTGGAATTCGGCGATTTAATTTCAACAACTTTTCCTTGATTAGAATTTAGTAAAATTAAGAATTTCATGCGCCTAAATTTGGTTTATTTACAGATCGTTTGTGGTTTAAGATAAATTCTATGATTGAGAGCTGATCTCATTCAAACAAAAAAGAAAATTAGAGTAGAAAGAAAGTGAATGTAAATTTTAAATTTTAAATGCTTTCCTTTTGTGTGACAGGTAATAAGCTGAACAAGTAGTACAAAAGTGGGTAAATCGAAAAAACAAATCGTTGACACTCAAATATAGCTTCGAGTGGAAAAAATATGAAATAATTGCAGTGCAAACATATTTTCGTGATTCTATTTTTTAGCGAGAGAGAAAGAGAAGAGAAAAAAAGTGAAATAAAAATTTATCATTGTGTACGTGACACTCAATAGGATTCGGTGTACGTGTTGAATCTTTTTTTTTATATACACCCTTCTCAACATGCAACATCATAATGATTAACTTAATTTAATTGGCATTTAATTGAGAAAATCCTGGTTTACTCATTTTTTTTCTCTCGCTCTCTGCCATCAATTAATTTAAATGTCAAATGATTGAACATTTTTAAGTCGAACATTTAATTTGATCGACATTTTTTTAATTAAAACGCTCACTTAATTTACGCGTCATTTATTTTTACTCGCTTACGACCAACTTTTTTCTCGGTTTTTTCAAAAAAACACTTTTTTTATTTTAAACAAAATTTACAACTTTTACCTTTAACATTTGCTTTTTAAGTTATCTTGTTTATGAACGCTTAACAAATTGAGAACGTAAACGCATAAGTTTGAGCTCAACTCTTTCACATAGCATCATGATGCGAAAATTTTCTTTTGTTCATTTGCTTTTAAAATTTTCAAAGGTTTAAAGAATTCTGACGAATTTTTTGAAATTTTACTAATAAATTATGAAAATCTAAGCGAAACTTTATCTTTTAAGTTACATGAATTTAATCTCGGTAATTAAAATGACACATTTCAAGAAAAATTAGCTAATTTCATGCGAAGCTGAAATTATGTCACGAATTTAAAGATTTTTTCTTCTTAAATTTTTAATTTAAGTCAAAAAGCCGAGATTTTTAATTTATTTGACAAGAGTTTCATTAAAACTAAAGCTAAATGATTCTAGTTAAGCAAAGTGAACCAGAAACTGTTGTAATGTCTGTTATATGATCTTAATAAACAAAAATGTAAATCATAAAATTTGATATTTTTGTTAATCTGCCAATGGTTTCAGACAAAATATCAAAAACTCGCCGAATTTCGGGTAAAATATTTTCAAATCGCTGCACGCAAATTTGCAAACAACTCTTTAAAGTTAAAATACATTCATTATTAGTTTAATATTTAAATGTATTTTATAGAAGATTATTTATAATTAACGCTTGTAATCTGATTATTTGCAAAAATAAGCCTTAAATGAAATGAAATGTACTAACAAGTTTACTTTGAAATTTAATATTCTCTAAATTTTATTTGCTTACTTCTTTTCTTTTTCGGTATTTCATTTTAAAATTCGCTGTAAATTAAATTGAAAACGCTACGAATCCGAGTTAATATCTAGCGCAAAACACGAATAATTGTATTGTCTAATTATCGCATTGTTTTCGTTGTTTGCAATAATAATTTAAGCTTTTTGTCGTTTTCGCTGAAAATCTAAATGCGAGCTAAAATTAGATGATAATTACCATCGAAATAATAACACAGAGGGAAAGAGAGAGAGAGAGAGAGACACTCATCGCTCTATGCTCCATTGTTGGACAATGTATTGTGTCCCATTTACATAAAAATAAATTAATGATATAGCGAAATAAAAACGTAAAGGTTGAAAAAGAGTGAAAAAAAATTTCACACTAATTTCGATTGCGATCGAAAATTAAAAAATTTTACGCTTATCTTAACTAAATTTTTAAAATTAATTTTATTTATTACTTTTTTCATTACATTTACAATTATATTTTTGACAAAAATAATTGTAGCTTTGATGTGTATGGCTTAATTACGACGGTAATGAGTCGAAACTGATGATTATGAATTATAAAAAGAAAATATTTAGAACGAGTAAAAAAAAAATATTTTTTTCGACAACACTGCGTTTGTCGATCGCATTAGTTATTTTCTTCTTCACTAAAGTAATAAAAAAAAAATTCATAAATGAGATGATGTTTTAAGTGTAAAAATACTTACTTAAAATATATTAAAAAATAACAACAATCATTACGAAGTGGTTAGAATTTTTCTTTATTGCTAATCTTAACGCATCGTTAGAAGACAATTTCGATTAAGAAGAGGAAAGGCTGGAAAAGAAGCTAAAGTAAACATTATAAGCTTCATTTTAAATTTAACCTGCTAAAATAAACGTTTGAACTAATTTCAAATGACTTAGAATGACATACTGCACTTGAAACAACTAACTCTTAAGCGAAGTGAAGTAAATTTTGTATTCATTTCTTTTTAAGCTTCTTTTTTTCAGCGACGTTTATTAAATTTCAAGTTGAGTTTCAGAAAATTTACTCGTCTTCGTGCGTGCCGCAAATTGCAATTAAAACCACTTTTGAAATTATTAGATTTCCTCATGGCCTTCTTTTTATTAATTCTTATAACTGTTCAAGCGATTCGAAATCATCTTTGAAGCGAGAAAATTGTCTAGTGACTTAATGTTTCTTAAAATAATTTTTTGTTGCAAATAATAATTTTATTGACTGAATATTTAATTTTTAGGAAATTTAATTATATTTTAATTTTTCAAAAATGAATTTCAGATAAAAGCTGAGTGTTTAAAATTTATTTCTCGCACCTCGCTTTTTTGGCGTAAATGAATTTTTGAGAGCATTAATCAACCACATTTAGTAGATGTTAACCTTCTTTTCGCGCTATCAAAAATCGAATAAAAAATTTTTCTAATTAATTTTTGCTTTACGCATAATATTAACGAATTATTTTTTTCGCTAGACAAACTTTTCGAAAAGGTACAAAATGCAGCGATGACGATGAAAAGGAAGCTTTTTAATTTTTAATTTGTTGAACAATATTAATGGATAGGAAGACGCATTCTCGAAAAATTGTTAAAAAAATTTAAGTATCATTAAAAATTTAAGTTAATTGCTTCTATAAAAGGCTTTTTGAAATATTGACTTTAGTAAATCGAATGAAAGCTTCTTTCCTTTTTTTTAATGATGAAGTTTTGCATGCATTTAATAGTAATTGTGATGAAAATACAAAAAATTTTTATCAATAAAAAATTTATCGCTCGTAATTTATTAACATTCGATTCTCTTTCTCTCTCGTTTGAACTCTTTTCATCTTTTAACGCTCGCACATAAAATACATTACATTCACTCGCGAATTGAATACAAAATTTGAATTTTTCATAAGCCAATTCTTATGCTATATAATAGCTGTATAAGGTTGTATTCACAGAATTACGTCGCTTCTATGGCTACAATTCGTAAAAATTCAATACGTTGCATTAAATATTAAACGAAGCGCAAAATCAAAACGCAAAAAGCACTTTGTCAAATCGCTTCACTTTTATGTTTATTTGTTTCGTTTCTATACAGAGAATTACAAAAGCAACAACGGCGTTGTATACAAAATTTAATTTTCGCGCTCTTAATGAAGATTAAAGCAACAAGCGATATTCGAATATTTTGTTATTCCTCGGCTTCACAGTAGCTCTTATGAGATCGCTATGTAATTTTTTTCTTCCTCTGTACAGTAGCATTCTTTGTTTGCTCGTACGATCTCTTCTTTTTCAACAGCCGAATAAAGAAAAAGCAGAACAAAAATTAGCATTTAGCTTTGCTATTTATGGCGAGATAAAATAAAAAATGTAGTACTGTGCATGTCAAAAAAAAGTTTCAACATAATTAGACAACATTTGCACAGCAGATGTTTTTCATATGAAGATGATACTCTAATATTCAGCGAGGACTCTTTTCTTCGCGTTTCGCTCTTTTCGCTTTTTTCCTCTCGCTATGCTCCAGCGATAAGCTTTCTCTAATTTCACTCACGTTGATGTGTTTGCAAAATTCTTATTCGCTGCATCACAATCGAAAATTATAACTTTGTTCTAATAATGGAGATGAGTTTACGAGTTTTTTTTTCGTTTTCAAAGCTGTAACACATTTTATTTTATTTTTTGAAGTCGAGTTTTATATTTGCCTTGTCATAGAAAAACGAAGATGAAAAACTAAAGAGTAAATAACCTTAAACTGAACTAGAAAAAATGCTTTGACAAGTAAATTTTTAACACACAAGCAATACGCTTTTCATTTAAAACGCAAGGCTCAAAAAGTTTTTTAAGTTGAAAAATTTCAATAAAAAATATTTAAAAGAACAAGAGCGATGCAATTTATTTCATCGCGATAACTTATAAACATATAAAAAGTTGATAATTTAAAAGAAAAAATGAATTTTTAAGCTGAATTTCATGATTTTGTATTGAGTTTTCTTTGCCGATTGAAAACTGATTTCGTGATCGGCGTAAGCAAATTTGTTGTTTGCGTACTCAAAAAAGCAGAAGAAAGAAAAGATTGAAAATGGGTTAAATTATAATAATCCCTGCGGCAAGCCTAAGCTAATTCCGGAACTTTTAAATTCTTTTAATTTTTTATGCGTTAAGAAGCTTATTTCTCGCTTATTGATTGTGTTTACGTGTCTGGTAGTTTCAGGCGATAAAATTAAATTGTCTCCTGTCTCTCTTTCTCTCTCTTAAGAAATGGTAAAAATTTGAATTTATGCTCATAAACTTTTTTTTTTACTTTCTATAAAAGATTACAACAAAAGATTACACTGCACCCGATTAATTAATGTAGCATGTTTTAAATTTCTTTACTAAATCGAAAGTCAGGTTGGATAATTTTGCTCATGCAAAATTCTTGCTTTTGTTTTGTTTTTTTTTTCAAGTTATTTTTATCGACTTAGAGGGGAAAAGAGAAAAACAAATTAAAATCTTTCTTCCACTTGGTCAAACTTGTTTTTTCAGACCAAAAAAATTTTTGAGAATCTAAAAAAAGGTAAAATAAAATATTTCGGTGAAACACTTCTCAACCTTGACACCATTTGTTCCGATGCACTCGATGCAACTCATGTGTTGAATGTGGAATCGCAGAATGAATGATTTTCTTCTCTCATAAATTTCGGAATAAATCTTCTTTTTTTTTGTTTTGCCTTCTCGCCTTTATTCTCATTATTTGCTTGTTTTGTTGTATGTGCTGTGAATTGTTTGATCGATTCGTATTATGTTTCGTTTTCGCTTGTTTTCGAATAGAAATCCAATTTATTCTCGCTGAAATTCATCGATTTTGGCTGCCAATCTTTTCACCATTTTTGTAGAATTTTTTCTTGATTTGATATTGAATAGATTCTCACTGATTTTATTTTTTAAAATCAACGGTAAGTTTAAATCTTAAAATTTAAGTTAAATTTGTTTCTTCTTGTTTAAGTTTTTAAATTTTCATTAAAACATTTTCATAAATTTTAAATGTTAAATTTTTTTTTTGAATAATTATATGAAAATGCGTTTAATGTAAAAAATGCCACAAATGATAAATAACCTCTACGTAAAACGTAGCCCACGTATGTACCTGCCGTTTTTTGAGCTAATTTCATTTTTCTTAAATTTAAATATAATTTGATCAATGATTTCTAGTGCTTATATCAACAGTATTTACCGCCAGTAACAGCGGGAAACAAATCATTGCGAGCGCACACTTTGAGAAGAAGGTTGCTTTCAATCTGATGTTTTGAAACTAGAACGCGAATAATGATAATAATAATATGAAATAACGTGTCTGAGCAAAGAGAGAAATGATAAATGCAAGCTTTCTTCATCACTGTCATCATAAAACACAAAGCGAGTGTTTCGAGAAAGAAAAAAATTAAAAATGCGGGCACTACTAAAATTATTTCAAATATATGGTCTAAATCGTAGCTTTTACCTATGAAGAAGCGAACTTAAAAATGTGCTTTAGGCAATTTTGAAATCGCAATGTTTTCTTTTCCTTAAAATGATATGCTGTCCAAAAAATTTAAACTTTACTCTAATTTACCGTGAATCTGTTGTAACTTGACAATGTAATTTTTAAGTTCAATTCAAATTTTTTTTCTCGTTTGAAAACAATATTAAGAATTTAAAGATTAAAGTTTTGATGGAAACAAGTTCAAAGCAGAAAATCGTAATGATGCTTTAAAATTTCAAATTCTTAAGAGAATATTTATAATTGACGGTTTTCATAAACAATAAATAAAAGATTCACACGATTCAGGATTTTTCATAATTTTTAATTACACTAATAAACACAATGAAACAATTTTCTTAACTCTTTTCAACATGACTTAAAAGTAATTTAAAAAAATTATATTTTCCTGATGTCATAATTTTTAAAACAAACCAATAAAAAACTGGAGCAAATTTCGAGAATTTGTGATCTACTCGATCATTTGTTTTTCGATCGCAAAATTTAAATTTATGGGAAAAATTTACACCCACTTTTTCGAAAATGAAATTCAAACGACTATGATTATTGCTATTACGATTATGAGTTTCAGGAAAACATTGAGAGATAAAATGTAAATTTACGATTGAATGAAGCAAAAAAAGCTTTAAGGAGTGGGATAAGGCATTTAAGTGTAGTACGATTAATACTAAAGCTGCGCAATAACGTTCGAATGCTATAATTTTTCCTCAATAATAAATAAATTATTTTATCACGGCTGGTTTCTGCTGAATTCATTTCTAACAAGATGCTTTTATTGGCATGAATTATGGTAACACTTTATTTAAATTATTTTTTTAAAAGCAATTTTTGTAAAGCAAAATTAATTCATTAAACGTCTAATGCAAAGCTTATCGTAGTAGTCTTTTTAAATTATCTTTACTGCTTATGAATTGTAATAAGTTTCGCTTCAGCATTTGGGTCGTCATTGAAATCTAAACATCACGCGCAATTTTCAGTTTACTTTTTCATCACATCATTTGTTAAATATGTTCGTAACTTAAACTCGTTGTTACAAACCTCTTTTTACTTAAATTTTGTCATTATGATACAAGTTTGAGTTTAAAATGAAGTTTTTTTTTCTAATAAATTCGAATTAACCAATTCAAAACTCGTATTTCTATCTCGTTAGTTCATCTTAATCTTTTTTGTCGAAGATTTTTTTTTAAAGAAAATATAAATTCATTAAAATAAACAATTCATAGTAAAGTAATCGCTTTGTTTTCATAATAAAATTTAATGGCAAAAAAAAAGAAGAAATCGAAACAAATGAAAATAATGAGCATAAACATGAGCAACGCCTAAAATTTCTCTTTATTCGTTTTATTCGGGAAAAATATAATTTATGATGTTTTTCGCCCCTAAAATATTTTCATTTTAGTGACTTTTACGTAATTTTTTATTTTCGTGAAATAACCACTTAAGCGCACAGCTGCCAAATTCTTATTGCACGCGAAATAAATAAGCTTGTTTCAATATTTACAAGCTTTCAAGTGATTACTTGTGAGAAAGTTACGATTGCGATGAGGCCACCTTTTCGTAATTTTTCTATTTTATTGCTTGTTCAATTAAAATTTGACTCTAATGAAAAAAAAAATTAAACCTGAACTTCAAAGGCGGATTTTTTCAAAAGAGAAAATTTTTTATTACATCTACAGTATTTATTATAAAAGTTTCAAAAAAAATTGTTTTATCTCTTAGAAATAAAATTTTAATGGTCACTCGTTCGAATGATTTATCTGATCAAATTTAAGTTCAGTAATGATTATAAATTTTTTAACAAAATATAAATAATAAATTTTATTTTCAAAGATTTATCAAAGTAAATCAAATGTTCAAAGTTTAGCGAATGTTTGTTAATTCTGGAAAAAGAAAATTGATTTTGTGTTGGCTCATTAATGGTTTAGGTGATGCTTGATCGAACGGCTATTGATGAAAAAAATTAACGGCGAATGAAATTTAAAGATTTCCTGAGTCAATCACGAGGAAAACTTATTTTTAAACTCGAAGTAAACGATGTATTTATCAGTTTTCGTTCGATCGAAAAACATTTTTAGTTCAAAGTCGGTTTGCAGTGATGCCGATGATTTATGAAATCACTGATATTGATGAATCGAGTGTGACAATGAAGTAATCAAACGACGGATTTGAAAATCGTGAATTGTTTCTCATTTACATTTATAAATTTTATTTTCACGATTTCAATTCGGCATCGAAACGAAGCCGCCGCTGTCGAACGTCTGAAAAAATAATTTATTACTTTAAAGCTAAGCCAATCGAGGAAGAGAGGAGAGGTAGAGAGAGAAAGAAGAGAGTGAGAGTGAGAGAGGAAAGTTGAAACAAAAATTTCATCAATTTGATGGATTACCTTTATTCAGTAAAGCGGATCTTCGAGTCTTCGAGCATCTTTTTGTTTTCGGCTCTGCAAAAAAAATTTTTTCTTCGCTTCAAAACTTTGAAACCAAAAGCATAAAAAGTCTTTTTTTATTGCATAGACTTCTTAATATACGTTTTTTTTCACTAAGTCTTTGGTTTCTTTTTCGATCACTTATAAGCGAAGAGAAGCGAAATTTAGCGAGAGGAGAAGAAGAAGAAAAAGTTGATCTCTTCTTTATCCGTAAAAAACGTTATTCTGCTTTGGTTTTACTCAGCGTTTTGTAGATTAATGGAGTGCGGGTCAAATATCATTAATTTTCGAATGTAGCGAAGAGAAAACCCTGCGTTTTTCATCTTTAAAAAGCATGGCCAATTTTAGACACTAAACATAATCACTCTCGCTATGTAGACTAGCTGTTTACTCACTGTACACAAGCAGAAGTGTATTAACATTCAAGCGAATTCAGTATTTCAATCAGATTCTTCAGCCTCGGCCCTGTAGCGAGAGGTACGTGCCTTTCTCTTCTCTTCATTACAATAATTACGCCCGGCATTCAATCAATTTTTGTGATTACTTTACTCCCGTTCACTCGATCATATTCACCGCTTGCCCTGCGTCGAAAACGCTTTTCATACTTACTCTTCCATAAACAAGCGATGATTGTGTGCATTTTGTGTTCTCAAACGAAAATAGGTTTGAATTTTGTTACTTTTCCCTTTGTAATTACTTCGACTAATTGAAAAACACATTCTTCTTCTTCTTCCTCTTTTCTCAAGTCAAATTGTTTCATTTCGACCCATTATCAGTTTGCTTCACAAAATTTTCCGCTTAAAAAAAATCTGAATTAAACAGTAATTCCATTCAGAAAAAATTGCATTTTTGACAAGCTCAAGATTGATTAAAATACTCGACCAAACGTTTGCGTAATAAAAGTTGTATTTTGCTTTCTGTAGTTTGAAAAAAATAAAAGTTTGTATTACTTTGTGTTGGTGTCGATTGAATTATTGGCTCTCGTTTGAGCGAGAATTCTGTGCAACCACCGGGGAAAAATTAACTCGCAAAATAATGGCTGGTGAAATGTTATTTTATGCATGAAGCAACGCTTCGCTTTTCTCTCATCTTTCGCTTAAATAATGCTTAAAGCTTAATTATTTAGAAAACATTCTTTTCTTTTGCGTCTACTCTTCGAATAAGAAATTGACTCAATTTACTCTACATTTTGAAAATAATTAACTTTGAAACTATGTAATTCAAAATACAAACTCGAATATAACAATACAACAGGGCGTCTCTCTCTTGATGCGTTTATCTTTTTCGAGAACCAACAGGTATTCAATTTGAGTTAATAATAATTTTTTTTTTAAAGAAAAAGCTTGTTAATTACCAAAAGTGAATGTGTTTTATGCATGTGTGTGTGTGTGTGTGTGTGTGTGTGTGTGCGTATGTGCGCATAATTTACCTATTCATAATTTTCACTAATTTTTGGTCGTATTTTATGTTTAATTATACATAAAAGCATGAAACAGTAATTTAAGTAATTGTAGTGCTTTGTTTCAAGTGAAATTGTATTCTCTTTGAAAAAAAAATCAATCATAACAATTGAGCGCATCAGATCGCAAATATAATACAGTGTGCATCGCAAGAATCAAACAAAATTGCCAAAAATTCAAAAGTTTTTTCGAGAAGAAGAAGAAGTAGATTTGTGTTGTAAACAAATGAACTTATTCAGCCGTCGGGGCTGATTGCTTACGTTCATTTCGTTTAGCCAACCAAAATTTGAACAATTTACTCGCAATTTTTCGCACAAGCCACTTCCTAACGGCAATTTGTTTTTCGCTCTTTTCGCTTTTTTTCATGTGTCTTTATTTATTTTTTTCTTCGCCTTCTTCTTTCTTCTTCTTCATTCTTCTTCTTTCTTCTTCACGCATTCAACGCTCGAATAAAGCAATAATAAATTTTCTTGTTCAGAGCATTGGTTACAAGCGTTAAGACGATAAACTGTCTCTTAAGCGTTTAAATTTTTGCGAACATTTCTTTTTTTCGACCCGCCTCAAAAAGCACGCATTCATCAAATTTGTAAAAATATTTAAAGCATCGAAAAGTGTTCACTTACCAGTTTATAATAACGATAATAATGATTTTCGAAACGAATCAAGAATAGAAATTAGTTGCTAATCGAAATCGTTTCTCGAAAGGTGTAAATGGTGCGCGCCGTTAACGTGAAATTTGCCGACAAGAAGAAGCATCTCAAAAAAAGTTTGCACCAGCGTTTTATATCGTGCATAGTTCGCGTAATTGAATGTAATCGCTGAGAAATTTGTTGCACAAACCAAATCGCTAGATAATAGCTTTCGCTATGTTGTCACTATAGATGATGATTAATAATAATAATTTTGTAAAAATCGGGCGGGAAACAAGAATATAGAAAAACGATTGAACAAAAAACTTTTTTTCAGACGCTTTAATTTGAAACGAGAATACATAGAAAATAAGCGACAAGCGGCACGAGATTTGATTTTTGGATCCTTTTTTATTTTAAATGTCAAGAAAGTAGAGATTATTTTGATTTCCGATGCAAGCAGAAGCTATAATCTGCTTTAGAAATGTTAACGGATGTGAGATGAAAATTGAAAGAATAATCTTGACAAAAAAAGTTAAGCCAAACGAAAAGAACTTCCATTGTTGTTATGCGTTTGAAATATTCAATTTTTCTGGTCTTGTTCGCTGCTTCGCATTTTAATTAAACGTTTAAACTCTTTTTTCCTTCTCTGCGAAAGATATAAAGTTTTGATTGCAAGTTTAATTAACTTGATCGTTCAACTCTATTTTCGATGCGAAGCCGCTGCTACTGCTTCGTGCAGCATTTAAATCATTTTGAATTCGTAAAATGAATGATGTGTACGTATGGGTAATGTGTATGTGTTTACAAAATAGAAAATCATTTTAAAAACTTTTCCCCCTATAAATACGAATGAATGAAATTAATTTAATTTTTCGTTAATTTACTTTGCAATGTAATTGAACACAAAATACACGCTGTTTGATTTTAAATTAAAATAATGTTCAAACCAGCGAAACAAAAGCAAATTAAAATCTTCTTCTTCTTCATTCTTCTCTGACTGCTGATTTTGTTCTTCAAAAACTTTTTAACTCCAATACAAAATGATTGAAAACAAGTGAACTTCTATTTTTTTTTTCTCCCCATGTAATTCGAAAATGATCGCCGAGTAAAAAATTTTTTCTTCTCCCTTCGAAAGCAGAATAGTAAAGGGTTAATATCGGGTAAAACGTGTAATTATTTCGCTTCAAACCCAAAGTTAAAATTTATTTCTCAAGCTTCTTTCTCTCTTCTTCTTCTTATCTTCTCCTAGCGCTTTGAGATATTTCATGAATTATTTTTTCTTGCTTCTTCATTTCTCTTCAGTTAAAACCAAACCGTCGACTGTTACGAAAAGTGATTAGCATGTATTGGGTGTAAAGGCGAGCGTAGTTAACATTTTAAAATAGCAAAAAGCATAATGGTTTCTCGAAAAAAAAACAAAAAACAATTTATTCATTTATTATTCTGAATTTAAATATCAACCTTTAATCAATTTCGGCTCTTAGCTTTTTAATAATAATCATATGCGTAGCTTTTATCGGTTTTATTTTGTGAATTATTGATTTATTTAAAACTCGTAGAAAGGTGCACCCAAAAATACGAGCGATTTCATTAGAATTTAAAATTTTCTCTTTTTTTTCGCTTCGAAACTCTATTAAAAATGTTTCTCGTTATCTCGATCAAATTGAAATAATTTTCATTTTGTTAATTTCGCTTTAATTCCCCGCGCAGTTTGAAACCTTTTCCATGCAGTGGTTTCAATAAACGAACTTAGAACATATGGTGATTTCTCATTCAAACCTGAATATTTTAGTATCTAATGCTATTTATCTTTTGCACAAAATCAGAATAAATTTTTCAATTCGATAATGTTTGTATAATCGCGCTGAGTACACACACACACACACACACACAAGCTCCTTCTGCTCACAGAAAATTTCAGTAAAAGAAAAAAAAATTTACAATAAAATTTTTAATGAATATTTTATGTAAATAGAAAATGTTTAAAAATCCAGAAATAATTCATAAAATCACGACGCTATTTAAAGCATATAAAAGCCGAGTGAACATTCATTGTATCAGCTTGAGCATTAAAATTTTCTTTCTAATTCATTTCGAAGTTTTACGCTATTGTTTATCAATTAATTTATTCATCTATTCAGTAAGTAAAGAAATCGAGTAGAGTGCGCGATAAAATTTCTTTTAGAAATTTAGATTTTATAAACTTTAAAATATAATTCAAGTTCATTCGACTTTTTCACGTATTGATTTATCTTAGAAAATGGGGAAATTTTTAAAATTAGCACTTTGCACTTACTTTTCACGTAATATTGATAGTTTAAACCATTGACTTTTTGGTTTTTTCTTAAATTTTTGCGAAAATAAATAAAAAAACTTTTTAAAATTTTAATGAAATTCATACAAATATTTTATTCGCATTGAATTTGTAATTTTTTTCCCTATAAAAGAATCTTAAACAGAATTTATGATTTACAGTCGTACACTTTGCTTTCTCATTTGCATAATCTTCGCGTATTATCTTTAATCTCAAATGCGATAAGTCGATAAACGAAATATTATGCTTCACAAGATGAAGTTGTTATGACTCGAAACAAAAATGCAGACATTTCGTTTTGGATAAAATGTTGTTTATATCACAAATAGCCGCGTTTTTACAGCATGGAGACGCTTTTTTTTTAATTCACTTTATGTGTTCCGCTTTAAATTTTTTTAGGTTAAGGTTATTTCCACCATTCGTGCAGCACTTTTAAAAATCACGTCTGGACTTAAATCGTTCTGCTTTTCTTCTCTCTCTCTCTCTCTCTCTCTTCCACTTCTTTATTTATTTAATTTAATTTCAAACCATAAACACGATTACAGTAAAAGTGTTACTGTTGAAATTTTATTTGACACACACTTCACTTTATTTCTTTTCATAAAAAAAGTTTTTTTTTAAACCAATAAATAAATTGAATGAGGTGAAATAAAAATGAAAATTGACTTGAACGATTCAATTTTATACTTTTTTGCTTCTTCTCTGGATGATTAAAAAAAGAAAAGATTTTGATCGACAACATTTTTTATTGTTCTCCTGTGTTGAAAAGAAATTTACTTGTCTACGTTGATAGCGTTTTGAGTGATTACAAATGGCAATTTTAAGTGTTGAAGAAAAATTTTGAAAGATAGCGAAGAAGAAAAAAACGTTAAAAAATTTTTATAAAAAACCAAAGTGCAAAGACTTTTCGTGTGTATGTGTGTGTTTGCTATCTTAATAAACATTTACGTCTTAGATAATTAACCGGGTGCAGAAAGGGCTAAATATAGCGTATAAGCGAGCTTTTAGACGTCAACTTAAATAATTTTTTAATTGAAGATAAATAAACTTTTATCAACGTTTAGTGGCTTAAAGCTAAAAACCAATGTACAAACTCGGAACACACACACACAAGCATATACACACACGCTCAGCACATTACACTTCAAGTTATTTACTACATCGGTATATACAAAATTCAAAATTTTCACTTCTTTACACAAAATTCTTCTCATTCTTCTTGTTTTATAGAATTGAAATTTGGAAAAGGTGATCCGAGAAATTAGCGACGACAATCTTATGAAAAAGGTGCTCATCAGTGGTGAAACACTTCTCGAGGCTAATTGAACAATTAGAAGAAGAAGAAGCGAAAAGTAAAGAACAAGAATTTTGTGGCAAAGTAAGTTTTTTTCTTAATTTAATAATTTTTTATAAATTTATTTCTAAGATCATTGAACTAGAAGTTATACACATTTTGTTGCGCTTTGAATATAAATTTGAATTCATTTTTTACTCTTGCAAACGGCAGAAAACATTATTTTATTGCATGACTTTAATGTGTAGTTCGCGCTAAACGGGCGTTTAATGCTGTAGCTCATCACTTGTATTTTCAGCTTTCATTTACTTCTTCTTTTATTCAAAATCAAAATTGTGCGCATACGATTATCCGCGAAACGATTTTCCGCTCACTTCTCGATAATTAATTATTAAGAAGCAATTTGCCACTAATTTGTATGCGAGTTTAGTTAGAGCGTTTAGCGAAAAAAATATTTCGTATTCATAACGATAAATACACAAAAGCGAGATTAAAAATGAATTTGATTTCACGCATGAAACTAAAAAAAGCTTATCGAAAACATTCGCTTTAAATTTTGAGAGAGAAAAAAAGATTTTGATCATCGAGTGCTTTAACTTCAACTTGAAAGAAAGAAAGGCGAAAGCTAAATCTCTCTATCCTATCTTCTCGTTGTATTTTTTCACCGATTGATACTTGTACGTAAGTAATAGTATATTCGAGTAAATTAGATGTTCAGCTTTTTTTTTTACTTCATGTTACTTTGAACTGCGTATTATTTTGTGATAAATAGGGTATAAAACAGAGCGAGAGCGAAATTCCAAGTAACAAATGTTTTACAGTTGAATTTTATCCTTAAGTTTTGAAATCGGAGTTATTTTTTTAGCGTAAGAAGAAGAAGAAAGGAAAAAATTTTTTCAGCGTTTATTCATAGAAAAAGGAGAAGAAGATGACGACGAAAAAAATTGCAGATAATATTATCTAATAATGAAAGTTAAAGCCTTAATAATATCGCAGTAAAACAGTATGAAGCGTACAGAGAGAGAGACAGCACTGAGATAGAACGATTAATGTGATTGTAGCTCGAATCGTTTTCTTTATAATGCGATCGTAAAAAGCTTTTTTTCTCTCTCTCACTGTAATAAATTGCCTCTCATTAATACCTTTCGTGACTGTGTTTTAAGTAGACACTCGATTTTGGAGTGATATATGCGTTTTTCGCGAATTTGTCGCTTTTGCTTTGCGTTTTTTATTTTGCTGCTTTTGCCTCTAAAAATTTCAAAAGTCAAATCACTTTTCGAGAACAAAAAAAACATTTTTTTGCTTATGGAACTTGAAGATGTTCACTTGCAGCCAAAATCACATTTAGAACCGCAGAGGAATTTTGCTAAGTTTTGTTTGAAAGTTATTTAAGCTTCTTCCTCTTCTCTCTCTCTCTCTCTCTCTCTCTCTGTATGAAAAGTGAAAATGTTCTAAAATATTCTACAGCAAAGTTTTGTTTATTATGAGCAATATTCATCAATTATTCTTTATTTCTCAAACGTAGAATTTTGAGAGCTGAATAAAAAATAATTCAAATGGATTGCTATACCTGCTAATATCATGCATATACACACAAAGTACGAACAAAGTACATTTATTTTGTTCGCTTATCCAGTGCAAAAATCATTAATAATTTTGTTTATTTCCTCAGTTTAATGTTTTCCCTTTCGCATTGTGTTTTTGCATATTTCGCCGATTACTATGATTACAAATGCAGCGTGTAGTACGCACCGTTTTTCGACGCTAATAATTTGTACGCAGTTACTACAATAAAACTTGAATGCATAGAGTGTAGTTGAACGGTTCCTCTGTTATCGGTTACAAGTATCAGCGTGTTAATAAACGACAAACGAGAAAGAAAGAGAAGCGATATTGCAGTGCCAATATCTCATTTTCACTATTTTTGCTGTTTTTCACTGACAAATTTTTGCGGGCAAAAGTTTTATGGTTTCATTGTCGAACGGAATTCGAAAATTTCAAGCGAAAACGAAAGCACAGAATATAAAACAAAAAGCGTCATTCGCTTTCGAATACAGTCAATTGCAAAGCATTTTTCTAAATAATTTCGTTATGCATAATTTTGCGTTCGAAACTGAAAATAGAAATTTATTTTGCATGAATTATGCGAGTTAAAAAAATATTTTTCTCAAAAAAGAGGAAAAGCAAATACGTCACTACGCAATTTAGCATAAACTTATTGACACACGCAGTATGTTAAAAAGCTTTTTATTTTATTATTTCAGCTTTGTCAAAGTATCATTTACGATTATTTCAAGTATTTTACGCATCAGCGCAAAAATATAAAAAAACATGCAAATTAAGCGAATGATTGTAGCGAGCGCGCAAAATAACCTAATTTCGTTTAAAAATTTCGCTATGTGCTCTTAAATTGCGCGTTACGAATGCTTAATTTAAAAAAGTTTATTTTACAACACGACTGTAGTGTGTGCGTGTGTGATATTTACCGAGTTAGCTGTTTGTTAAATGCTACAAATTTACAACAAAAAGTGAGTTCGTAGACCAGAAGAAATTTCTAATTTTTTTTTTGGTACTTTTTTTTGCTACCTGCGCACCGAAATTTGGGTGTGTGTTTGTGGCGTATGCATGAAATGCACGACTGAGCGAGTAAATGTTTTAAAATTTGAAACCGTGTACGCTGGGAGAAGAAAAAATCGTTTGTCTCACCCCCAAACCTGAAATAATGGAACACGCTATACTTCAAGCACCGTGGTTAGCATGTCTTTCTATCTGCCTCCTCTTTCTCTCTCTCTCTCGCTCGCTCTCCTCATTTCTTTCTCTCTCGCTTCAACTTTATTCATCGTCTGACAGTAGCTTACGGCGAACAGCGGCGGCAGCGGTAAAAACATTACTAAGCTTCAGTGTGCTGTTTAATGCCGGTGGTGTTTGTCGAAGAACTCCGAAAGTGTGAAATTCATTAAAAGCATTTTTCGGTGTTTGTGTTAATATCTATTAGAAGCGATCGATTTTTTTTCAAGTTACATTAATTTGCCGGTTTCAAATTCTAGTTGTATTTTGTTTTGTCGCATGATTCGTTTATTTTTTTCCTCACTCGAGTTTATCATGTAAATTTAGTAATTTATTTGAATTTGTATTTTTTTTTGTGTGTTCGAATATCTGTTTGATTAAATTTCCATTTTGCGGAAATATGTTTTATTCGCATGAATTGATATGAGAGTGTGTATTGTACGTACACCGCTGACAACAACAACAACAGCAACAGAGAAGAAAAAAAATTGATTATCGACGATAAACTGTGTTGCGAGTAAATTGAAACTGACTGACTGACTGCTTTTTAAGAAATATTGTTGCAACTAGAAGAGCTACTCTCAACTAAATTAAATTTAACTTTCACGCTCAACAACAATATTCACAGGTACGCTTAACATTTTTATTTTTATTTTTCAGTCTGCTTGCGTAAACCGAAAAAAGTGAAAGTTTAGTGTCTACTTTACTCGAAATATATAGGCAAAGAAAAAAAATTTTCTTGAGCCGAGCACTTGTTTTCAAGTGCATACTTTCAAAAATTCATTTTTCACTTTGTTTGAATTGAAACGCGCTTTGAAATTTACACATTTTACCGATCACTTGTCGAGCATTTCTCAACGAAAGATAAATGTTTGGCGTACGAAGTGTTGTGGGTGTATTGAGATGCAAACCGATTTCTTTTTTGGACATTTCTCTCTCTCTGTGTGTGTGCGCTTTGAAATGCTAGAAAGTTAAAAAGTTTAGAACATGTCGAAAGCGCATTTTCAATTATTGACATATGTACTCCACTCTTTTTTGAATTTCGTTCTAAAACGCGAATAAAAGCGTAAAAGAGTTGACGAGTTTCGGTTTAAAAAAGAGAAAAAAAGTTTTTTTTCCACGTTGACGTTTTCAACTTTGAAAATTAATTTCTTTGAATACTACGATAAATATAGAAATAAGCTTATTAGCTCTAAGCTAGGCAGCAAATAACGACTGTGAAGTTTATTTTTTATTTTTTCTATTTTTCTTTCTTATTCTTTTGAAAACGTCTGCTGAATATTTTGCCATTGAAGCCATTATCGAAATGAAGCAAAAGATTTGTTAAAGAAGAAATCGTTGAACGCTTACGAAACAAACAGAATAACGTACGCTTTACATCGTACACTGCTTACATCAATATTTATATACGCTATATATCTTAAACGCAAATATTGATTCGCTTTAATTTTCGCAAATAACAAATAATTTCGAGTTTCTTTTTTTGCCGATCTATCTCATCTTCAACTTGTTTCAAGAAAGTTTTTTTCACTCAATCGCTGTTTCGCTTTCTCTAAAAATCATGGCGCTGAATTTTTTTGCTTCTAACCTTAAAATTGCATTCGAGCTACTGCCGATACGTCTTTCAACGCTCACTGACTGAGTTTTTAACCGAGAAATGAGGTAGAAAATCGTTTATTCGAAAAGTAAGTAAAGAGTGTTGCGAGCGAGTGAATCAGCCAGCAGAGAGTAGAAGAGAATGCGATAACCTCGGGCGAAATTTGTTCACTTATTCATCTTCAGAACTCTCTCTTTCTCTCCTCCCATTTCTGCTTTTCTCTCTCGCTTTCTAGCGCTCCATTCAATTCATTTTTATCAGTGAAAGAGAAAAGAAAAAGTTCGTAACCTGTGTAAGAAATGGTAGTCAACGGTTACCTTAACTGAAAATTGTCGAGTGCAATAGTCAACAATAAGCAACGTTTATTGCCACAGAACAACGCACCAGACCTTTTCACTTTATTTTTCTCTATCATCATCTTCTCATTTATGAGTTGACAGAAAAAAAAAAATCGAAACAAAAAGCGCGGAAACACAAGTCAATCTCCGCTAAAACAAGTGCGAAAGTAATTATTTCAAAACTGTATTTCACCAAACTTTTTTTTGTTATTGTTGTTCGAAGTCAGTGTGCAATAGAATTTAAATTTAACTTCTTTTTTCTTTCTAATTATCAGTAAACAAACTTATTTCAAAGTTAGTTTCGACAAAAAAAGTTTGCGGAAAAAATCTTAGAAAATGTAAATCTTAAAAGCATCTTTGATGAAGTTTTTTTCTCTTCTCTTCTTTTCTCGTTCGCTTTGCTGCAAATCACACTTTACATTGAATTCTCGTTAAAATTTAAATTAGATTTTTTCGTTCACATTCTCTTCTCTTCTCTGCTCTATTCTGCGCTTTCCTTTATCTTAAAGTGTTTTTAAAAACGAAACCGAAAAAAATTGTTGAAAAAAAGCGAAAGCTAAACTCAATGTTGGAAGTGAACTTTTGCAGCAGCAGTACAGTTAACGCGTAGTGTATTATATACTGTGTGCGGAAAAATGAAAAGTGTTTCGTCGAGCTGCTGCGCTGCCGTTTGTTTCTTTTTTACTTCATACTTCAGTTGGCGCCTTGTCTCGCGAAAGAGCAAAAAGGTATCATATTGTCCAAAAATCGATGAATGATGTTATCGTATTGAAAATTTTTCTCTCACTCACTCACTCACTCACTCACTTTCTCACTTCACCATTTTCACTTTTCTCTACTGTGTATTCGATGTTTTTTAGCTTGAAAGTAAAATAAATAAAATAAGTGTGTGCAAACTTTTTTTTCTGATGCACATAAACGAAAACCTTTTTTCGCTTCTCGCTTCTTCTTCTTCTCGACTTTCTTCTCTCCTCTCACTTGTTTTCCATTAAATTTTGGCGCTTTTTTCGACAGCAAAAGAAAGTAATAAATATCGACGAAGAGAGTGAAAAGTGTTATATGAAGTCGAGCGCTATGTATATATATTCAATATAAAGTTTTCATGCGATTGCTTTAGATTTTCGGCGCTATTCTCTCTTCTTCTTCTTCTTCATCTTCTTTCTACTCACTCACTTCTTCGCAGTCACATCATTTGTTTGATCAATGTTTGCCTAAAATCTTCAAACTCATCCCAAAGGTCGACTTGATTTCTCGCTGCATTTATCGCCTTATTTATTTTTCAATTTCTTCTTTTCTTCTTTCCGCTCTCTTCTCTCGACTAGAACATAAAAACACAATTTATGAAACGAAAAATGTTTTCTTTCTGCTTGTTTAATGTAAATTTTCAAAATGAAATCCTCCCACGTTTCGAATTGAACGCAAATAATTTCTTTCGCTTTTCTCACTCAAAATCGTTTTTCAAGTTTAGCTGTTCAATTCGAATCCACAAAAGGAGAGTAAAAAATTTTTTCTCAGTGAAACGAAACGCGATTTTATGATGGCATAGCCGGCAATCCCCTTTGTTTGTTTGCTGTAGAAAAATAAAAATTTCTAAAGAAGAAAGCTTTTACACGTTTAACTTTTCATGCAACGAAAACGTTTTACCGCTCATTTTCAACCGCCGTTTTGAAAAGAATGTCGGGGGCGCAGAAAACACTTTTGTTCGTGTTAAGTTCAAGAAAAGGATCGGCGAAGAAAAGCTTTTAACTCTTTCGTTTTTAAGCATTTTTTGCTTGCTTCTTTCGAGCTTTCATTTTACTTTTAAGATCGCTGCATTTTGCATAACGCATCACGCTCAGTATCACCACAGTAGAGAATATAACAACACCCAACGAGTTCGTTGTACGTGGCTTGATATCGCTAACTCGAAAAGCAAATGTTCGAAGGACTTTACCCTTTCAAGTAGAGAAAAAAAGAAGCAAAAATTGTTTCTTCTTCTTCTTTTCTCTTCTTCACTCTTCTTCTCTTGATTCTGCTGTTGTTGTTGTTGTTTACTATTGTGAGCTAGATCATGAAAATGCAGTTTGGCTTGTTCTTTCTTTTTCTTCTTAAAAGAAATATTTTACTCTTCTTCTCTTGCTTAATCCTTTGTCGATCACGAATTTAACATGGAGGTTATTGGGTTGCGCAATTAACATAATGACGTCTGCATAAATTTATTTACTGGGTTACGGAACACTTTAATTAATTTCGAAATGAAAAGCAATGTCTGTCTGTGAAAAAAATAAAAATAATGAGCAAATGTGTGTGTGTGCGCGTCCGAAAAGAACAATCCAGGTTGCTACTGTAATGAATGTACAGTTTTTAAATAAACTAAAATAAAACTTTCGCATACACACATACCAAACTCGAACATTCGCAAATAATAATTACTCGTGTGTTTACCGTGTTCACACAACAAGCACATCTGTTACCCGACATGAGCGTTTTTTTTTCGCTGCAAAGAAAACCACTGTGTACGTACTGCTCCTGCCAAAAATGTTTTGTGTACACTATGTTCATTGCACGCCAAGCTAACTTAACTCGTATAAAATGTCAACACCGAAAATCTTACTTCTTCTCTTTTCTTTCTCTCTCACTTAATCTTCTCTGTTCATTCAACCGCTTCTTACTTTATTTAGCCTCTTACTCAATTTTTATCATTTTTTTTCCTCAAAGAGAAATGTCTAATCTAAATATCAACGTAATTAAATTTATTTATTTTTTTCTTATTCAGATAGAGTGAAGTAAAAAATAAAGAATAATAACAGAAAAGAGCTCATTACTCTTTCTTCGCCTCGAATTTCAATGCTTACATTCGAGTTATCAAGCTAGCAAAAATTTTAAATGAAATGAATGAAAGAGAAAAAAAATTTAATCAAAATTTTAATACAAAGACGAAGCCAAATGTGTATTTATTCACTACATTTCATTACATTCTTTTACATCAGCTGTGTAAAATTGGCTATGAGATGTGAATTTAAGTTGTTTGAATTTATTTTAGTAAGTTTTTCCTTCTCGAAAAAGATTTCTTGTAACATTATTAAAATTCTAGCGAAGCTCCATTCAAAGTATTTTACATTTTGCTTTTGAATTTAATCATGTCTCGTATATGTAAAAAGCAATATGAGATTCTAAAGTAAAGCAACAAAAAATTTTGTAATTTGATTAAAATTTCGATTCATGTCTTATCAAACGGGAAGTAGTAAATGTTAAAGGGGTGTTTAATGTATTCCAATTTTAAATGATAGCTAAATTTATGCATAGTTCAACATGTAAAAAAAAATCTTAAATTTAAATTGAAACCTCAAATTTTATTGTGAATTGCACATATGAAACTTAAAATTTATAGAAAAAAAAGCTCACCAATCATGATCAGTCAAAATTATAATTTTGTAATTAGTTTGTTCAAGTTTTTTTCCTCTCGTTCGTGAAATTAATCGTCTTGCAATAAACTTGTTAGGGAAGATTTTCATTCAAAGAAATTAATCGCAGTTTTTACACAAAATACGTGTGCGTTCGTTTACCAATGCAATTAAAAAAGAATGAACAGAAAATTCATTGCAATTAAATTGATCGTTAAATATTTAATGTTCATATTAAGCGAAATAATTTAAGGCTAGAAAAAAACGTAGAACCAATTTTTCACTGACAAGATAGTTAACGCGGTAAAAAGAAGCCGGACTTCTTCGCCGAAATTTCTTTTATTTATCTTCACTTTATGCTCGAAAACTTTAATGTGCATGTGCCCACAATTTTCTTTTTTAAATTTCAAACATAGTTTCGGCTTTACATTCGCTTTGCCTTTAATATTTTTACAATTTTAAATAAAAAAATTTCCTTGATTTTAATCATCAAAGTGTAAAAATTTTTTAAATCTTATCTTTTTTAAATAAAAACAAAAATTGATGTAAATCAAGAACTAATCAAGGAATGCGAGAAAGAGAAAAAAATTAGGTAACATAGTTAACCGAATTTGGTCACTGTAGTATGCATTTATTAGTTATTAACTCAATTTTGTCTATTTAAAGTAAAAAACTACGCGTACAGTTTGACACAGAAGCACTAATACGCACAATTTTCGGTCGAAAAAAGATTATCGAAATGAAGCCAAAACTGAGTTTATGAAAATTAGTGAGAAAGAGAGAGAATGAGAATGAGCAAAATTGAATAATTAACTTGCTTTTTAACTTAAATAGCCACGAAATAACACAATAGACAAGAAAACTAATTTCTTGTTCGCTCATCTAATTTTTCACTCTCATTTCTTAGCTAACCACTTTGCATAATTTTCATTAACAGTCGAAACAAAATTTTATTTATTTTTTCTTTTCAAAACGTAATACTTTTACATTTAATAAATTTAGAAAATAACAAATGTTGACACTAAAAATTAGAAAAAAAAATTTATGAAAAAGAATTTTTGTAATTTGCGCTGTCGAGATAATTATTATTATAATACATAACACGGCGTGAAAATTTTCATCCGTTTCCTGAAACGCTTACCGGTTTCGTTTCGCTTACATTTTAATTAATTAATTTCAATTTAGATTTTTTCTTTTTTGCTTTTTTCGTTAAAAATATGTAATAATAATATTGTAGCGTAAAAAAGCAAATACCATTATAACCACAAAAGCAACATGTTTAATAATAATAATGAAAACTCGTTATTTTCTCGAAGCGATAGACACTAAATCTTATTTTTGCACTAGAGCAAAAAATGATGATGATGATGATTACTGTTTTAAATTATGTTCGCCGCTCTCTCTCTCACTCTCTCTCTCTCTAAACTCATGTTTTGTGGTTTCTTACATTCAAATTTAATTAATCTTTTTATGCATCTTGAAAACTAGACACGAAATTTCGAAAGATGAGAAAATCTCAGAAAGTGAAATTCACATCGCGAGCAGCGCATTTATATAACTAGAAATTTTCGTTTTATGGATGAGCTTAAATCTTTTTTTTCTCCTAAATTAGTCGATACAATGGCAATTTCAAAACAGAAATCTGTAGCAGCTGCTGGCAATTAGTTTTTTGGGCGTTTTTTTTTTGCTTTCGCAATCGTATAAACATATCCAAAAGTCTATATATAAAGCAGAGTTTCTGCCGTTAGTCGTAATTTCTCAAGGATTTTGAAATGAAATAAATTTTTTCCGTCACACTCGAATAATGTATATCCACCACTGGTAAGTTGTGTTCACTTTTAAAATTGCTTTTCCTCATTATGTTGACAAATTAATGGCATGGGTCGCCTTCTTGTTCTTGTTTTTGATCTTCTTCTTCTTCTTCCTCTCATGTCTTTATTTCGATAAGTGGTAAAAAAGTAAGAAAGAAAATATAATTGACGTTCAAAGAATCTTACGCTTAAACTTCTACGCTAGGATTTTAAATTTTTATCGAAGTTAATTGCTTGTTTAAAAAAACTACTTCATTTGATTTACGATCGCAAGCACTGACTTCAAACGAAAACGAATGAATTTGACGCTTGAAACCAAATCATTTCTTTTTCTCTTTCTCTCTCCTCGCTATCTAATTTGAAATTGTGCTTTTTTAGAAAAGCAAAAGCAAAAGTTTGAAAAACTCAAATCGAACTCAAATCTCTTATTGATTTCTTTGAAGGAACAAACTTATATCAATCGCGTCAGTTTGCGTGTTTTGTGTCTGAAGCGAAGAATGAAAACAAAAAAATCGTATGAAAGTCGATGATTTTAGATGCTGCTTATTTATTTAGCAGAGCTGATTTGAGATAATCTTATTTTGACCCTGTTTCTTTGCTTCTTCTTCTTCTTCTTCTTCACCATCTTCTTCTTTACTAACGAAGTGCTCATCTTTTTATTTCTTAACCAACATTCTCATTCGTTTAATTTGCGAACAAAAACGAATTAAGATATTTCAGATATACACTCAAGTTGTATGCCGAAAGAAAGAGCGAAAAGAAAAGAAAAACATTAAGTTCATAGAACTTATTTATATCAGAGTAGTAAAAATGAAAAGGAGAAAATAATCGAACAAATCCGCTATATTTCACTTTTGAATTAAGCTAGCGCTTTAAAAAAAGTAAAACGTACGCGCACACATACATATGAATCGAAATAATTTATGGTTTTAAGATGAATTTTCATTTTCAGGTGAAAACAAAAAATTCAAAGTCATTACAAATGAGTGTAATCAGTGAAAGTAAGAAAAGCGAAAGTTTTCTTCTTCTTCTTTCCTCTTCTTCTAATAAAAATTTTTGTCGACATAACAAATTTATTTCATTTTATGTTCTGTGTCATTTATTTCGTTTATACACTGTACAAGTTGAGTTTCCTTTTCTTCTTCTTCCTCTTCTTCCATTGCTACCGCTGTTCCAATGCGAAAGCAAAAGCGAGTTAGAGAGCAAATAATAGAAGATTGAAATTAATTTTTTGTGACGAAAAAATATGATAAAGCAGAAATGCTAATTTAATACCGTTAATGGCGTTTTCAGCATTCATTTCTAGCTTATAAATTTATATTTGTAATATTATTATAAACGGGCGCAAATGTAAGAAAAAAATTCTGCACTCATTTCACAACGCATTTAATGATATTCGTTCGGTTTTCGCTACTCTCGCTATTTATTTATCGCACAAATATTTGCTTCTTTCGTTGTTTGTTACTTTCAAAAAAGAGAATCTAGAGCAGAAAAAAAAATTCTACAGTTAAACATGGCGTGACTTCTTTTTAAATCATGTGAATTGTTTGTATTCATTTCTTTACTGTAGCGATTGTAAATTGGTTAAATCTCGGAAGCGTTTATCTTTTTTTTCTAGTCGATGTAGAAAAAATTTCTAAAGTTTTTTTCATTTGCATGAATCTAGAGGATAACACTGCAAATGTCACCAATTTTTTAATTTACTCTCAGACTTCTTTCTTCTTCTTCTTCTTTGTCCATTCTTTCGCTTCGTTGTTTGAAAAGAAAAGTTTGAACACTTATCGTTCGCAGTAATCATGAAAAGTAATGCAATAGTGCCGATGCTTGTGCTCACTGTACGATCAAATTGCGCTGAACAAGAGAATTGTTATCGTTTTTCAATTTTTCCACTAGTTTATAAATTAAACTCTACACAAAACTTATTTCATTTCTGGCGAAACAATCGCAACCATCTCGTGTTTGTGCATGAATGAAAGCGAATTTTTACGTGAGAACTTCGTGCAACTTAATATATGAAAAATTGTGTAATTAACAAGTGCAAGTCAGAATAAGCAGACTTTCCCGCATTTAGATAATTTCGATAATTAGCTTTATCATTGAGTCTATTATTTAGAAAAAAATATTTTCAAAGTTTATTGCATTCTTTTGTATTGAGCCCTTTGCTTCAACAATTATTTCGTGAATTTTTAAATTCTCTTGTACATTACACGACGATTTACATGCTCATTATCCAAAATTTTCAATTTAATCACTCATGAAACAAATGAAACTATGCGTTTGTTCGCATACTTTCTTCCGTAGCTTCTCTTTTCCTTCATTTCTTTAAATTTTATTTTATTTTTTTGCCTCCTAAATTTGTGAGTTCCAAAGTTAAAATTCAGTTCTGAAAATGAAACATTGTTTAAGGCGATACGAGTAGTCGAAAAAAAGTTTTGGTCATTGACCCTGTTTTTCTCTTTTACGTTTTGTTTTCTCGTTATTTTCCGCTAATTAAAACGGATGATATTATGACAAATATTCGTGATAGTTATTTACCGCGAACATATTTGCTCCGTTTTAATTTACAAGCCAACCAGACATTGCGAACATTTTTTTCTTATTCATAAATATGTTGGCAATGTTTTCCGTATTCGTCACTCTAAAAATTGAGTTCTATCAATCGACAATAGAGCAAAACATTTGCTTTTTGAATTACAATATGCGCCAAAACATATGCCTAGTCGCTTTTTCTGCCAAAAATTTCGTTATAATCTCATTCTATCATGTCGTTGCTTTCTAAATATTTATTAATCATTAATTTTGAATTACAGTCGGCATAAATCTTTTTAATCGAATTCTTTCGATCTAACCAGTTCGCATGTTTTTGAATTCAGCGCTTTTTATATCATATCAAATTAAGAGCTATTTTCACATGTTTACAAGTTATAATTTGCTTGATCATTAAAAATAATTTCTTATTTTCGCGATCGAATTTTGCAGCGCTAATATTTAACTTTGATTTCACTCGAATTCGTTTTTTTTTTTCGTAAATAATTTATTTTCACCGTATCTCTGCACTTTGTCCGAACGCTTTTTTTAGCCTCGCCTGTGCGCCAGCGAATAAGCACAGCATTCAGTGGCCAATTGGAGAAAGAAAGCAGCGTGAAGTTTATTTATTTTTTATCTCGACCAGACTTAATTTAGTTTATACTGTTTCGAGCGAGCAGCAATAGCTAGATTCACTGTGTTTTAAATGACATAAGCATATGGTAAATAGTAGCGTGCGGTAGTAAAAGAAAGAAAATCGCTCTACCTAATTACGTATTCGCGCAATGCATACACAATGTTTGCATTTGAAGCGTAAAATTTATTCAAATCTCTTTTTAGCTTTTGCGCACATGAATCGAGTACGTAAACAAAATTTGCATCGAAGTTTCTTTCTTTTCTTTTATTAAAAACAAAAAAAAAGTGAGAGCGCAATAAATACATCAAGCGAAAAAAGAATGAGTGAAGGAGAAAATCGTAGCCAAAGATAACAATAACAACAACATCAACAACACTTCCTTTCAGCGGTGAGGAAAAAAAAATTACTCTCATCTTTCATCATTTCCATGTTCATCTCCATCTTCATCACCATCTTCTCGATCATCTTTAGCTGTTTGCAATATCTTCGTTGTTTGAATTCGCATTCTCGTACGAGCGAAGATTTTGCGTTGAGAATAAACTGTGAATAAAATAAACGGCGATAAAATCAAATGCGAACTTCTTTTTGCTTTTTCTATTTTAAATTTGCGCGAATTTTAGCTTCTCGGATAGTTTCACTTCTATTTTTTGTGGTTATTTTTGCTCACGCTGAAAATTTTTGAAGAGCGAAGTTTTTTTCTGACTATTTAACCTTCGAGAAAGTTATTTTTAGCGATTAACTTATTTAATTTTTTATTTATGTTAACATTAAAATAACTTTTTTCGCCATCGTCGTTAAAGAAGATGAGCATCGATTTTGATTGATCGAGTGTAACGAGAGTATACATTTCGCTCGAACATTGCGCTAAACGAAATAGTTAGCCGTGTAAACACCATCGACTTACAACGACGGCTAACTCTGCAATTTTTTTTTACTCAGTGTTGATCGAAACAAAAAAAAGAATTCAGTTCTAAAGCTAAACGAAACAATCGATCGATCGATATGCATTGATTCGTGTGAAAATGATGGTAGAGAAAAGCAAATTCAAATGAGATTCTTCTTAACCGAATGCAATTTAACTTGTGAAGTAACGAGCTTTGCTTGTTCGAGTTAGAGAAAATTTGATGAGAATATAATGAAAATATGCGAAACAAAATAAAATGCGAGACAAAACAAATTGGAGCTGTTTGCTCTTTTTGAAAGTACGACCTAAATTTTTGTTTAGATGTTGCTCGAGCAAAATAAATTTTTATAAGTAATAAGTAGCGAGAAGATCGCATTTTGTATTTTTCTTAGCAAATGGTTAAAATTTCATTGTTTTGAACTCTATTGATCAATTCTCTTAATTGATTTTCTCTCTATCATCTTTTTCTCTCACGTTTCTCTTTGAATACCCACTAGAATCGGTTAATTCTATGCAAGTTAACATTAATTAAGAATAATTCTTATAAGCACGATATTGATTGTTGAATTAAGAGCTACTTTATCGATGAAAGTATTACAGCAAAAGCAGTTAAGTGCACGATCGATAAACGTAAAACTAAACACAAATGTGGGCGATCTCTAAAAAGCTTTATTCTTTGTACAGTTTGAAATAAAAATAAGCACAAAAAAATGATCTTTTTGGGATTAAATGCTGAATCGCTTATTTCGATGCTTTTTTCCTCTGCCTTTGTTTTCCAATTTTTAAAGTACACTCGAAGTAATCTTTTTTATCGTTTAATTCTTTTGCGTTGCATTTTGTAAATCAAAATAAAAAAACTGAGTGAAGATTAAAAAAATTTTTTCAGCATCTCTTTTTTTGCGCAATATTTTCAAAATTATTTTCAGCTTGCGAAACTTTTTTTGTATTTAGATTTTTGAATGCTTGTAAATCTATAAATAAGTTCACATAAAAAAGCGATACACCGATTTTCAATATATTCACAAAGGTGAAACAATTTTTTAAAAAATGAAACTCTATTCACTCGATTTTGGTTATTCAATTTTCTTTATTCATACTTTTGACAAAAATTTTTTGCTCGCTCAAAAGTCAAAATTACTTTACTCAATGGCTTTTTCTTTCTCAAAATTTTATATTGGCGTTCATTGTGCTTGCACAATTCGGCATTTACTTTTATAAATAATTTCTTAGAGAATATTGCTTGTATTTAGATTTAAGCATCAGAAAGAAGTTCTCACATTCTCCTTTTCTTTATTTTCAAATTGACAATACAGATTATTTTCTTTTCTCGTTGCACACACCGGACTATTAAAAATTGTTGAGTCAGGAAATTTTATACGAAAAATTTTTTTTCAATTGTTATTCGAGTTTTAACTTGGAAACAAAAGTTTCTTTCTCTCTCTCTCTCTCTAACTCTAAGAATAAGAAGAAATTTTTACGAAATTGCATTTCTTCTTCTTCTTCTTTCTTCGTCTACTTCTTCTTCGCTTCCACAATCTAAATTTGACGCTTTGATCTGATTTCTTTTGTCGACGCCATTTTTTTATTTTTTTATTTTATTTTCTCTTTTCTTTTCTTAAAAACAAGAACGTAAAGTGAGACACTTTTTTCGAGATTTTTAGCACTTGAATTTTAAAAAAGGTTTCATTTTCAAGTAGAAGTGAAGAAGTATAAAAAATTTTGCATTTTTACAGTTCGTATTCAATTGAAATTGTCCTCAATTTTTATATTTCGGCGACACACTTTTCAGGAACTTATCACTCGAAGGTTTTTTATTATAAAAAATAAACGAATTTCAATTAATTTTTTGCATCTTGAATAAATATTTTTAATGCTTTTTGAAATCATAATGGTAATTTATTGAAAATTTTATGAATGAGAGCAAACACGTTGATTTAATTTTGTTAATT
>NCKU01000348.1:0-45771 GCA_003675995.1 Dinothrombium tinctorium | reverse complement strand
GTTTCAGCTTACATCGCGACTGAATCGGCGAGAAATAAGAAACGATGAAAATTGAATGGTGCGATTTAAAATGGCGAGAAAAGATCATGTGTAAATCATCGACGCGATTGTTCGTTCGCATGTAGCGACAAACAATCGGCTCTCGCTCTAATCACACTCATTAAACGAATTATGGCTCTATAAAAGCGACTCGCGCATATTTCTGAAAAGTTTGCGACACAGAATTGCAATAGATGAGCGAGGCGAGTAGGTTATTGCTTCAACCGATTGATGTTGCACAAGTCGAGAGGCGAATTAAGTGGAAGTGCACTTGAAACAGAGCGGCGCGGATCGGATCTTCGAGTTGTTCGCGGCCGGGAATGGGTTAGACTAGCATAGTACACAAAGCGAAAGAATGGCAGGAAGAATGTCTCCAGTAAATAAATGAGTAAATATATCAAAGGGCAAAGCGAAATGGTCTCTAATTCTGTAGAAAATAGCTTTCTTAGCATTTGTCCTAAAACGATGCTGAGACGGAAGCTGTCAGTGATTGATGTGCTGTTTTTGCGGATTCGCCTCGACTCTTGCATTTATTCGCTATATCTTTTAACAAGTGTGTGGACAGAGAGAGAAAGAGAGAAACCGCAGTGCATTTGCGACTGAATGTCCGCTAAAATTTAAAGCATTGCGCTGTGAATAGACGAAACTCACTCTTTTCGACATTAATGAAGCGTTCACTCGCAGCTTTCCTCTTCAATTGCCGTCGACGAAAGCGAGCGCGAGTGCAGAGAAGCGAGAGGAGACAGCAGCGAGTGCTCTGCGCTCCAAACACAATTGTCGCCCACTTCATCTCCGCACGTGCCGCGCTCGCCGACCGCAATCCACACTCGCGATTCGCGAGTAAACATTGCGACAAATTATCCTCTGCAACACTGATACATCGCTCTTAATTAGCACATCGATCGCGGCCTGTTCCGCGCCGCTGTTTACGCGTTTTCGCAACCGTAACGCAGCGAAAGTGGAGTGTGCAAAAAGCTTTTATATAAGTTGCTTTTACTGTTCGATAATCGATTTTCTTTCTCCGAAAGAAACGCGAATCTGAAACCAAAGCGCGCTTTAGATTTGTTCATTTAAGCAAAAGCTAATAAATGTTAGGTTTGTTGGCCCGTAAACCGAAAAGCCGAGAGAATGCACCGCCAGTTAATAGTTCTTTTCGACACTTTATGCTTTTCCTTTCGAATTAGGCTTTTAACGAATGAACGCTGACATACAGATTACCCTCCAAGAATATTTATTGCGTAATTTCGATCGCCTCATCACAATCAACGCTCTCCTCTGTCGAAAGTGCACATCCTTCGCGCATTCACACTAAATTCAAATTCGCCAAATACTATTACGTTTTCACAGTTTAGACTTTGCTTTTACGAATTTACATTTTACGAAATTGCAGTTTCCATCGCTCTGCCCTCTCTCAAAGCGATGCCATTAAAACCATCATTGAACTTTGCTCTCTGCGAGCGAACCTTCACAGATTTCGCACAACCGCTTCGCTTAAAAACTCAATCAAGTACAAAATTTTCGATTTTTTCTGTTCAGCTGTTTGTTTGTCAGCAATTCTCGCAAAACTCTCCATGTTTTTCTTTTCCTATATCATCTCGAATACGCGCAAGCTATTATTACTTTGCGTGCATTTGTATTCTGCCATTCGAAGAAAATAAGAAGATAATAAGAAGAATAAAATTAAGTCAGCTTATTCGAGTAAAATGCTTTTGGAATTGAGAATGAAGAATTAAACTCGAGAAAACACTTTGAATTCAACTTAAGTAACCTTATTTTGATGACGATTATAATTTTTTGGAAATTTTCTATTTGAATTATGCGCTTTTCCTTAGCCTATTTAATTTAAAAAATATTTTTTTGTCGGTTTCAAAAGTGTTGCTTAAATAAATTGTAGCTTAATTTCGATTCATTTAAAATAGAATTTGAATAAGGAATAATAAGCAAATTTATAATATGACTTCACTTAAAACGTGTTAGAATTTCATTTTCCCTTCTTTTTTCAACCAAAAGTTAGATTTGTTTCATTCATATCATTAAAGTTGCTGTTTATTTAAACTATCTTATTTCAACATGATTCTATAGACATTTCTCGTTTATAATGTTATCGCGCAGATGATTCAAAACGTCATTTCTCAATTTGCATATGTGCACTATTCTCCTTAAAGAAATTTCTCTAAATAAACTGAGAGAAATTAGAAATTTTTGCCTCTGTTGTGCAATACAATACAAACTCTTGTGATTTTTCGATGATTTTGAGTTTTCACAAGTATCAGCGAATATGCTAGAGTAATGAATTACGTAAAAAGCAATATTTTTAAGAACTTACTAATTCTATTAAATTTCTTATTGTTCTAGTGATCTATTAAATCGCAAAACAGTAGAAAAATGATAATTTCAACTAATTACGCTATCAATTAACTGTTTCTTTCGTTTTTCAATGTTTTTCTTATTTTGATATCAATCAGCAACTGATTGATAAGAGCTTTTATCTGTTTGAAGTGAAAACCTTCTCAATAGAAATTTTTCTTCTCAAAATCTCAATGAGATTATCAAATCATAAAATGAATTAGCGTCAAATGAGCAGAAATAAGTTGAAGCGTGATAAGTGCCTTCTGTTTATGCGGATATAATCAAGCGAATAACTTTTTTGTCTAGATGCGTACGAAAATGAAATGAGCGCTTTTATTTAAGAAGAGATCGCTATGCGTTTCGCATTGCTTTTGTTTTCGAAAACTTAAGCGTTGCTTTTCTATTGAATTGAGAGGCTCGATGACCACCTGTCGTTGAAAAAAAAATTGAGAATACAAAACGCACTAGTCGGGCCAGAAAATGAGATTAAAGCAATTAATGCGAGTGAAATTTAATGCACGAGTGCGAAAAAAAGTCGGACATCTCCGAATGCTTAAATTTGAAAACGAAATTCAATTTCTTACTGACAACAGTTGCGACGAATATTTCGCTTTCATTCTGTTTTCTCTTTTTCAACATTTGTATCTCTCGAAGTCGATACGAAAGTAAAGCTTTTCCAGAAAACGATCGAAGAAAATTGCTTTTGAAAATTTGCAATTTCAAAACACGCTTTTAACATGTGAAAGGCGACTTTATTGCAGCTCATTTCCAATATGAGAAGCAAAATTAAACTCTAATTTCGAGATTAATTCGAACTAATTTTAAAAAATGCTCAAGTGAGACGAGTGAAATGAATTTGTCGAAAACTTGGAAATTATGTGATGCATTCGCTTTGGATTTCCAAGCTAAATGTAATGGTAATGTAAACGAATTCAGAGTGCAAAAAAGCCGATTTGACCACAGCATGCAAATTTAAAATTATAATTCAAAGTGAACGCACAGATGGTTTTAAACTTATGAATGTAAATGAGCAAATAATATTATGGAGTATTTACGTGAAAATTTGCGATGACAGTTTTTCGGTTGTTGCATGAAACTCGAAATTATAATAAATTAGAAGAGTAGTTCGCTTTAAGAAAATTCACTTTAATTATGTAGTCGAAAACGAGTGCGTTGCGAGACAATAGTTTCGCGAGTGAATAATGCACACGCAGTTTGAAATGCAGCTCGATAAAAAGTCGAATTCGGACCATTGAAAATTGTGCGCTGATTTTGCATAACAATAGGCAAACGCGCCGAGTTGAGTGCTCGATCGAACCGCGGCGGACAAATTTTAGGAAAACGTCGCGCGCTCTCTCCATTGCACTGTGTAAGTGTGTATTTTACGAGCGCGTTTGTGTTCGGGTTTTTAAATAAGATTAAAGAAGAGATGAGAGCGCTTTGCGCGAACGTAACGAAGCGTTAATGTTTCCTCTTTTGCCGAGCGCTGGGCCGCTGTTAACAGAGACATTACAATGTAAATTTGAAGGCAAACTCTCGCATCGCTATTAGCAGATAATAGAAGCGTTTTCGCCAGCAGAAACGGAAGAGTGACACATTTCGGACCCGTGTTTAAACTAATTCTCGAGTAATATGCGAAAATGCGAAATAGCAATAATCAGCGAGAAAACAATTGTCACAGTTGCCTGCTCTCGCGACGTGTCCGCTGCTGCTGCTTTGCAGCTGCTTCTCATTCACGATCCGCAATCCGTGAACGATTGCGAAATGCGTTCGCTTTATTGCAGAAAGAATTAAGAGATGCGCTCTGCTCTCAGCTCCGCTCGCCAATTTCGTTCGCTGCTCGCCACTCGCCGCTTGCCGGCATTGCGACACTACATTTGCTGGAGTGATTGCGAGTGATTGCGTCTCGCAGAAAACAAAAGAGCGAAACTCGAGTAGAGCGAGACTCGAGTCCGGTGAGACACGAATTTTATCGAATTGATCGCGCACACAGCGTCGTGTGGTAATCGAAGTGCTTTCATCACCAATAATCACTGTTCGATAAGCAAGATGAAAGCTGTCGCTTCGAACAAATTGCATCAGCAGCAACACGCGGATTAAGCATCCTCGCGCGCACGGCTTTCATCTTTCGCGCACATCGTCCTAAATAATGTATTTTGTTACCGATTGCGCCGCTTCCACTGCGAGCCTCTGCCCCAGAGCAAACACCGAGCGCGGCCGAAGGCGGCCTAGAGCAATTGATTGCGAATGAGCTTCGTATGTCGCTCGAAAGTGCGTTTCTCGATGTGATTTGCGAGCGTCTAAAGTCTAGACGACAAACTTTTGCTCGCTTGAAAGCGTCAAACATTGACGAAGCATAAAATTATTTTCTCAAATATTTTTGCAGCAATTAAAGCATTTGCGTTTTCCATTTCGCGTTTCGTTTTGCTTCGAAGCGTCGACACATTCGCGAGAGAAAGCAATTTTCGCTCGCCGAATTTCAATGCAGCGCAAATCTCTTATCATTTATTATCAATTTATTTGCTTAAACCTCATCAAAACGCAACTTGTCGTCTCCTCTTCGCTACGATCAGCGTCCAACCATTAAATTGGCGACAAATTTTTGAGCGAAAACGAGCGATACGAGATATGATCAAATGTTTTCGACTTGAGTTTCTTGAAAAATGTAAAAATCGGTTGCACCGCTAAGCTTTTTGACGCTTGTTTCCTCTCCGAGCGCGTTAAACGATTTATACTCTAATCGCTTTGTCTAATAATCGTCCGCTTCTTTGATCCCTAATTTTGAAACTTTTGACAGCCGCCCGATTGAGACGCGCTTTGAATTGCGCCTAATGAAAGAGTAAAGCATGCGATTTCGCATCTTTAGCCCGTATTTTGGCTTCTCGAGCGTTTTACCCGTTTATTATCGACATTCGGTCGAATGCGTCTCGCAAATTGGTGGGTCGTGTGCTGAGAAAATGCAGACCGCTGTGCGAGTTTCAACTTGGCTTTTTCCTTTCGCTAGCAAAAATTTGAAATGCAAAGCGAATGCAAAAAGTCGAACTTTGTCTACTGTTGTTCGCAATTATTAAGTTAAGAGATAATTTATTTACAGGAATTAAATCTTAGACAAACATGAAATCCATTAGTAGTGATAATTTGCTGAGTGAAAATATATTTACATAATGAAGATTAATAAAGTGAATTAAATATAATTACAACTGTTAAAATTAAATTATGTATGTCTTATACGCACTCTCATAAAAGCAAAATAAGCATTATGCAAGTGAGTTTGAATACAAAGTTTTCAGGTGTGGCTGACTTTAGATTTCCGGTCACAGGTGTAGTTTACCGCGATGCTTCGTGTTTGTTTTCGCCCAAACCAAACCACTGAGCAGCTAAATTCTAAATCGCTTGCACTGGGTGCATTTTATAAATGAACATTTAAATTTTATTCAAATGTTTTTTATTTGCATAAAGGCACAAATGCAGCTTATTTAAACGAGATGATCGGAAGCTGCGCACTTTTTCATTTTACGATATGATTTTAATGATAACAAAATACTACACTACTACACTTACTTCAACTTTCTTCGTAATTACATTTCGATTACTTTCTTGAATTCATTATCTTGTAGGAAGTGGCTAGCATTTGCATCAATTGCAATTCACTAATTTAAAAATTATTTTCGAATCGATTGCGAAATCAGTTGAAATTCGATTCATAAGCTCGTTGTGGTCGGTTGATGTGTTAAATAATGGAGAGCAAAAATGTTAAAAAGCAGCAGCAAAATTACGTGTGAAGCAGTTTGAAATTGAAGAGCGATACTTTAAAATTACAAAAGTTAAATCGAATAAGCAAAACAGACGAAAATTAAATTTTTGAATGAATGAAATAAAGATGAGAGTGGCAAAGAAAGATCGAATTTCGTATTAAGTTTTTCAAATTTATAATTTGAGAGCAATTTTGGCGAAAAAAAAGAAGTGAGATAATAAATATAAAAATTACATCAAGTCGAATGTCGGCGACTTTTTTCTGCTCTCTCATTCTTATTGCGCATACATTGAATGAAAATATTTCGACTCGCGATTTGACAGTTTCTCAGAAATAATTTGATAAGAAAATTTATATACTTTACTTTTTATAAATACATTTTTTTCTAAAACGAAAGATTGATCGCAGTCAAAAATGAATTGCAAAGAAGCGAGAATTTTGGCGAAATCAATGCGAGCGAAGCGGGAGAATATTGAGAAAGGAAAGCGAATCGCAATCACAAGAAAATAGTTTTTTTGCTTCTCGAAATCGCATCAAATTACAGACCGTTCGCTTATTCGTTTTATGCGATCACTTTAGATGATTGCTGCTTATAGGTACAATGTAAAATGAAACTTGTATGCGCATTCAAATGCGAGCAAACTTCTCGGCAACAATTCGAGAGCACGAAAAAAGTTTTCTCCTCTCGTAAATTAGAAAAGTATTCGTCCTAATAACATTTGCGGCGAAAAAACGGAAATCACTTTCGTGTTTGTACTTGCCAGCTTTTTACGTGCACTTTCTAATTAATTTCCCACTTCTTCGAAGTTTCGAAGCGAAGAAGAAAAGCGTAACGTCGCTTTTTGGTAGCCGATTTCGATTTGAAAATTGTTTGAAAGCATAGCGCTTCGTACTTTTGAGTTTTAAATGAGCGCAGTGTACAGCTATTTAGTATTACATAAAGAGCAGGCGAGAGGCAAAGCAAAAAAAAAGGTTTCGCGAGACGAGAACGAGACGAGAAATTTGAAGTGAAAGTTGAGAGTTTGATTTAGTTTGCTGTTTTAAAAAATAAGAAGCGCTAAAAGCTAAGTTTTAAAGAAAGTGTGAAGTGAAAAATATATACAATCGCATCTCGAGTGCGCGGAGAGAAAACTGGAGAATAGCACACATGGTTACTGCGTTCAATATTTAATGCGAGCTCGCCCGACACTCGGCATCGAATCGTATCGAATAGAATCGAAACTTACCGTACAATAAATGTATTGCTTTGAAAGTAAATTAAGCTTTCAAAGCTTTCGCGAGATTAATGAAGCATCAATCCTTTCAACGTTTTTCGATGGCGGCTCTCTCTCAGAGCCGAAAACATTAACGCTAAAAGCGCAATTTGCAGCAAATGATAGTCGCGATAGCGGTACTCTCTCGCTGCAGACCATCCTCCGATTTCGCTCGCTCTCTTCGCTTATCATGCTCGCGATAATCGCAGCTTTTGTTTGTGCGAAAAAAAATTACGAGCCTTGTTTGCGACCAACTAGTTTTATTTACTGCTGCCATAGTTTCGTTTTAATTTCAAAACTTCGCTTTTTACGCGTCTCGAAAAGCGGGAGCAAAAAGAAGCCGAAGAGCAGCGATGCCATCGCGAGAAAATGAGATCAGTTTTCGCGAGAGAGAGAGAGAGCAATGCAAAGAAACGCTTTATAGACTCTTGCGTTTTCTAAACACAGTCGAAAACAATCGACACAACAGCTGCTCACTTATTTATGAACATTGTCAGCTCTTTCGCTCACTTTACAATTTGTGTTTTCATTCAAAAAATGGTTCGCATTCTAATTGAAAAGTGTTGAATGAAAGTGAAAGCAGAAAAGGATATCCTTTCTTGCATTACAGGCGACCACAATTCACAGTTAATGTGCAGCAAGCAGCTTTTGGCAACAAAATTCGCAGCAAAGCTCTGCAATTAAAGCGTATGCAGCGTGTTGTCGCTGTCAGAAGTTTTTCTGCGAAACAAAACGCATAGCTTAAAAATCAAATTATACATTTATTTTGCTTTTTTAAACTGTGTATTAATTTTTTACATCATTTATAAGCATAGCTGGCCAAGAGTGAAATTACGCTAGATTTCCGTGAAACGAACATTTTTCTCTTCACTCGTATACACAATCAAGTTTCAAGGCGCTCGCAAATGGCGACGCATTGCGTTGTCAAATTGTTTGAAAATTTGTTTTAGATTTTGTGTAGAGAAGAAAACGCAATTCGCTGCGAATAAAAACTTTTTACCACTTCACGCTAGCGAGCTACTCGCTAGAGTTTTCAATCGAATTCGACAGAACAAAAAAAAAAGAAAAGCGAAAACAATTGAGAAAAGCGAAATTACTTTGCTTAAATTTTTCTCGAGTTTAAATTAGCCAAGTTTAACAGTGATTTTAAAGTAAATTTTGCTTCAAAAAAAGTATCAAAGTTTCGCTCTCTCTCTCCGCGTTTGTTTGAATAAAATTAATCGAGCTTTTCATTTGAAAAGCGCGTAATTTATTATGCATTAAATGAATTATAATATATCTTTAAATACATCAACTGTTTTTTAGCGATACTCTCCGAAGCACATTAGCCAGCGCTTAAGCAGTAGGCGCATCGCTTCTTCAAAGCTCGAACTCATTTCACAAGCGTCGCCGCGGGCGTAATTGCAGTTTGTGTAAGTATTTTCAATTTAAAAACTGACTGCTTCTTTCTCTTTCCACTTCATCTTATTACCTAGTCTATTAGCTTTAAACGACACATTTAACGCAATTATCGCACGCATATAATTTGCGATTGTTTTTCGATTCGTTTTCACAAAAGAAAAAGAGAATGAGAAACGAAATTTCGAAGAAGCAAAAAAGCAAAGAATGCAGCGAGAATATGTTGAGCATGACAAAATTTCAAACTGAATTTACTTCTCTGCATTCTCTGTGTTTTTAAACTCGCTAATTTGTTTTGAAAGCAACGAGCGTTAAATCGCGAAATGTATTTTGCTATCTCACTACTACAAGCGATTACGTTGAATATTAATTTTGCGCGTTCAAGGCTCGCTTCGAAGAGTGGAACACAATCGCGAACCGGGAGCGCTAGAAAGCGAAATTCTCGCTAAATTGAGAAATTTTCATGCGTGTGTGCTTAAATCGAATTTCGAAACTTAATTTGCGCCGTTTTTATATCAAGTCGGCTCGAAAAAGAATGGCGATTGATTGACGACGAGAGCGCGGCGGAAAATTAAAGCGACTAAATCAAAGCTAATTAGTGGTTCGTTAAATAGATAAATTTTGTGTGAAAAGCGCGATTGTAATTTATTAGTAAACATTTTCATTAAACGCTGCTTTGCCCGCTTTTCGTAATAAATGGCGCTTTATAATAAAGGGCGGATTGTGTTATAAATGGTAATTGCGATCGGTATTTAAGCGTGTACAGCGCTCGCAGCTGTCCGCAGTGTTATTCTCGCTTGAAAATTATATTTTTTTTGTCTACTTTAAAACAGAAAAGCCTTTTGATTACGTTTAAATGCAGTTTAGGTGTGGTCCGCTTTAAGTTTCCTGTGCTTGCCTTACTCCACACTTTGATTTCGGCAAAAACTCGCTTAAAATAGTTGTCGCTTTTATTTATTGAATCGACAGGAACAGCGGACAAAAGCGCAATTATTTCTTTGTGCGCGACGATTAAACACGAAAACATTGTCCAGCGAAAAGTTTCGAAAACGCTGTCACTCGAAACCAGCACTGCACTTACATAATTGCGCTTCACATGGATTGTGTGTGATCAATGCGAGTTTGTCAGTCGAGCCATGCATGTCAAAGCGTAATCGCATCGGTTTCGCTATCGTCTCGTTTCGAATACATTCTCGAGAAGCAAACAAATAGCGTATCGCTGCGGGCGAAAGGAAATCAGTGGATTTGCCAGCGACTAAACACAATTGTTTAAACGATTTTCGGTCGCAATTAGCTCGTTGCGAATTACATACGCTCAGCGCTTAAGAGTAAACGGAAATATTAGTTTTAGATATTATCACACCTACAGTGCGCCTTAAATTTTCCAGTAATCATTGTCATCTCTTCTCCCACCGTGTTTATGCGGAAAACGCGAAAAAGGAAAGGCAAAGAAGCGATTAGATTTTTTTTTCGTGGCCGAGCTTCTGCAGTATTGTTCCTCTGCTTCAACGTGCGTGTGTTTGCGCCGGCAGACAGAAAACCTTTGCAAGAAAGATTCTTTTCATTTAGATCGCCAACGATCGCAATTATTGCAGCTGATGCGCTGTTGTTTGTTGCGTTTATTTGTGCTTCGCAAAATTTTGTGAAAAAGAGTCGCGGCGACCTCAATTAGCAGGCATTTCTCTTTGTTTCACTCACTTATTTTATTTGCTTTCAAAAGAAGAGAACACTGTCCCACGACAAGGTGTAAATCGAGCATTAAAATAATAGGTTTTAAAAATAATCACAGTTCAGTTGACGGTGTTCAAGAGAATTTAGTTGTTTAATGAAATTGAGGAAATCCGAAAACCAATTTACTTTTATGCTGTTTTCACACGTGAACCAAAATATCCGAAAAAAAAGCGTCGCTATTAGCATTGTTTTGGTGCTTTCGCTTCAGACGCTCTCGACCAAATGTCGCGAAACATTCATCTGCAATGGCGAGAAGAAAGCGATCGCTTTCTCGTTGCCGAGTTCGATCTCGTCGAGCGTCGAACGATGGATGCGAAGTGATTTCAGCGATGAAGAAGTGGAAGAAGCAGCAGCAAAAAAGCGAAAGAGAAGCCGCGGAGTTAATTTGAAAAAGTTTTTTTTCGTACAGTTGCCTCGGCTGCTCGAGTGCAAAATACATTTTCTCGAATGGAGAGCTTTTTCTCTGTAAACGAGCGAAAATTAAGCTGCTTTCATTAACCTCTGACTTAAAAGTGATTTTCACGTTTGACATCAACATGCATTTTAAATGCGCGCAAAACGGCGGCACTCCAACTGTGTTCGCAATTAACTGTGAAAATGATTAATTTCATGTTTCGACTATAAAAATGAAGACATTTTTCGCTGTAAAGCGAAAGAAAAATGATAGCTTATTTAGAACTGCCGATGTTTTAAGCGAGAAAAAAATTGCGCGTTTAGAAAATGGCTGAATTTAGATGGGTGCTTAATGCGCTTAAAAGCATTAAATCAACGCGTTTGCCAGCGCTGCTCGCGTTTCAAGGTGTGCTCCTCTGCTTTCTGCATATCTCACTCGCCGTGTCTGCGAAGCAGCGAGCGAAGAGTGAGCGAAAAAAATTACGCGGCAATTAATTATGAAAGCCGAAAAGCCGTGAAAAAAACACATTAAACTTCTGTAAATTAAGTTTTCACGCGAATAAAGAACTAAGCGATCAAAAGAATTGGATGCTGACGAGTACGTGTTTTGTATGTACTAAAGTAAGTTTCGGTTTGCGCTCGAAACGAGCCATTTTCACTTGTTTCATCGTTTCTCGCTTCTAACTCTATCAATTTTTTTTGATTGATTGCTTTTAATTATAACTGATTTAGCACTCGCTCTGTTTTTTAATTGTGCATCGTTTTGCTTTTCTTGTTTCCTCTTCACTCGCTTCAGACACACGATTAAACGAGCAAACATTTCGGGCGCGCTGTGTGCGCAAACCAGCGTTTTCGTTTTCGTCGAGTATTACTACCGCTTTTGAATACAAATGCGCCGCGATCATTGTTATAATAATAAATTTTTTGGCGACAAAACAAAAATGAATGAGAGAAAAACGCTTGTTTCGCCATATTTTTTTACACAACTAAACACACAACAGATGCTTTTCGTAATTACAGTTTTGAGCTGTACTTAAAAAAACTGCGAAACGTTTAAATTATTTCCCAGCGTTTTGCTTTGTCTTCAAATGCAGCCGTTTAAATCATTTGCGACATTACTTTAATTGCGCCTCTATTTTTCATAATAATCATTCAAAATTGTTATTCAGATTAGATTTATGCCTCGCAAAAGTGTAAATTCGTCGAGCGCACGTTTAAACTTCGGCTGCTGCTTTTTTTCTTCTCTCGCTTTTCTTCTTTCTTTGCTCTTTACTTCAAGTTTGATTAGCCATGTTTAAAATTCAGAACAAATCCTGCGAAAAATTTCTCTCAAAACGGCCGAAAAATAAGAAAAAAAGGCGAAAAAGATTGCGAACGAAAATCAATGTTAAATTGTCGAGAATCTATTGAATGCATGTAACTTTTTGGTAATTTAAAAAGTTAATTGCATGGTTAATACGATGAAAGCAGTTTTTTTTATAACTCTTCGCGAAAGAAACAAAAAATTACGAATTTAAAGTATTTTGTGAACATTTGAGATAAAAGTTTTGCACAAGTCACATTTGAAAAACTTGCGTGTAAATTCGTTCTCTTTCAACGGCCATTTGCAGATTGAATTTCAAGCAAAATTTCTCATATTTTACAAAAGAATGGGAAAACATTTCGCAGCGCTGATTTGGATCAGAGCGAAAACGCGCAAATGCGGCCTTAAAAAGTACGAAAATATTTTGTTCGTCGTTTGTTTTTGTCGCGCTTTGATAATTGCTTTTAACAATTTGAAAAGTGAGGAAAAATGAGTAGACAGTCGCGAAAAGTGATGCAGAGCAGAGCAGAAGATGCATTTTAAACTTCAATCAATTTTAATTCGTAAATGTTACGCACGATTCGTTCGTGTGTCGTTTACATTGAAAGCTATCTTTTCGTTTAAAAAGCAGCGCGAAACTTTTTCCACACACGAAATCGATCTTATTTTCGATAAGATCTAAAGCATTTAACACATTAATCGCGTTTTGCAAATCATATTTCGTTTATATTTTTCAATTCGAAATTAATAATTTTTTCGTTCGCCGCGTTTTAATTGAAAAACACGCTGTTCGAGATGCGTCGAGAAGAAGCGAACAATTTTGAAAACAAAGTTTTTCAGCGAGTAGAAAAAGTTCGTTACAAATGATAAACACGAAATGTATTCGAAAATAAATGACGACAAGGTGTAATGTTTGAGTTTATGCGAAAAAAAAATTGAAATTAGATTTTCTGAAATATGGGAATACATGAGGCGAAAGATTCACGCTTGTGATAGCTTCGAGTGCAACTTTACAGGATTTAAATAAATTGGATTAAATCTGTTGAGAAACGGATTGATGCGAGATGATATTGACGGCGATGTTGATGATGATGATGACGAAATTGTTGCAGCGTTGAGATTACTGTAAGCGTGAAATATGCCAGCGGAGAGTAAGTGAGAGGCTGTGGACTCAGCTCCTCCGATGTATTGATTCAACGCTTTCATCCAATGAGACGATGTTTGCAAAACTGTTTGAATCGCGTTAAAATTGCCAGTTTCGAGCAATAATTCGATACCAACTGCGGTTTGGCGTTTCCATTTTGTTCTTTTTTCGCGAATTCACGCCGAAATTCAAATTTGAAAAATGAAGAAAAATGAAACGATCGAAAAAGTAAAGCGAGTAATCACCTTCTGTTTTGATACCAGGTTTTCACTTGAGCGTCTGTCAAGTCCAACCTCGTCGCCAATTCCATTCTGTCTTGAACACTCAGATATTTTTGCTGCTCGAATGATTTTTCTAGTGCCTAATTTGATTTTTTTTACGAGAATAATTTTGAAGTGTCACTTTTTTTCGAGAGCGTTTCGCAATCAAAGCGCTTATCGCTGAACGTACCTGCAATTGATGATCTGTGAAAGCTGTTCTCGCCTTTCGCTGCTTTTTTGACGCTCGCAAACCATGTCGATGTGTGTCGTTCGTTTCTAAACGCCGACGTAAAAAGCGAAAAATCAAATGTCTTTATTATATTTTAAACAAAACAAAAAAGTGATTCAATTTCGGGCGAAACAACCTTTTTCGTGATTTTATTTTGTTTGAACAGCCGCTGTTTGCATTCGCCTCGCTTCTATAATTTCAGATTCACTTTATTGGCTAATCGCTTTTTTTCATATTATTTATTGCTCGCGCTATCATTAAATACACTCGATTGATATAAAATTTATTGCGTTTTTCACATCGATTTTCGCATTAGTTGCAATAGAAAAAAAAAATTATTAATTCCAAGTACTGAATGCGAAAAGTTTAAATTTCGAGAAGAAATGTAATTCCGCAAATAGAAAGGCAGCAAAACTTTGTGTTTTTGTCGCTTCTTTAGACGTTTAAGTAAATTACATGCTAAAGAATTTGCGCTGATCACAATTAGCAAATAGATTCATTGTGAATAAATTAAGCTAATGATGAAGCATTTAGCAAATTTTAACATGTGAGTGAGCAAATAACGCATTAACTTGTTTCTTATAAGCAATCTGTTCGAGCGCACATCGCTTGTCAACACTTTTTGATGTATCTTCATGTTTCAAGTTTCATATGAATATAAAGTTTTTCAAAGTTGTGATGAATAAAATGCTCGTAGCTGAAACCAACCTACAGGTGATAAATTTCGATTCGAGAGTTCACATCGCGAAAATCGCACGAATTGAATGAAGATTACTGCATTCAACTTGTTTAGTTTTCGCTACTCGCGCACATACTAACATTTGAATACGAATTTGATTTCAAGTAACACTTTAATTCGATTCCCAAAAGTATCTACTTAAGTTTTGCGACTGCTTTTGTGCGATTTTTATCTCATGAAACCAGATTTTAAGCGAATTCATCACTCATTCATGATATTCAACGTAAATGGCGACTTATTAAATTAACCGTTGTTAATGTTTTCTCGGTTGAAGATGTGTTTTCTCGGATCTTTTGTTTTTTCTTTGTTCAAAATTGGTCATAACTTCTACAGTTTCAGGTAGCGAGTGCTTATTTTCCATTTCTTATTTGTTTTTAGCCATAAAAAACTGCTAATGACAGCAGTTTCAAAAGGGTTGTTCTAGATAATTTAAATAATAATTCATAATGGCGAAAGCGGAGTCAACCCCGAAGTATAATTTGACCTGTCTTCGGCGCTTGTTTTCTTTGCACAATTGCATCGTTTTAAAAACGATTATCACTCGTTAAAAGCAGCAATAAAATAATTAAAAATCAATTTACAGCAGTTTTACCCTTCGACTGTATTCTCAAAGACATGAGCATAATAAGAAAGGCGCTCGTTTTCAATGATCACCCAGCTGGTAACTTACTGATTTGTTTGCCACTGTGTTCGGTGTCCGATGAACTGCTGTCATAATTGTCGCTGTCCAAATCATTGTCGCTTTCTGAATAGCGTTTCAGCGTTCGCTGAGAAAATGGCGACAAATCGAAAGCTGAGGCAGACATTGATTGCGATTTATCGTTGGTTTGCGAGTGAAATCGTTCGCTTGAAGCCAATCTTTGTTCGCTTCTTTGAAGAATGTTTTCGATTCGAAACGAATTGCGCGAAGAAATATTTTCGCTGCTGAATTCAGCTGCATTTTCAAGCATTGTGCGACCGAAATTTAATTTAAGCGAATCTCGCTGAGCGCTTTCGCTCGTCGAATGAAGCTGCCGCTTTGACATTTGGCTTGATAGCGTTTTTTCACTGTTTTGAACACAATTTCTCGACGAAACTTTAGAAATTGTCATCGTTCGAGATCATTTGCGAGTGCAGCAAAGCGATCGGAGTTTCGCGAACTTTTTGACTGCGACCAAAGAGTGAAAGTGAAAATAAAAAGAAAAGAAAGAAGAAGGTACGAAATGGATTTTAAAACGCTTAAGTTCTAATTCGAATCGATTCGGGAGCAAACGCGTTGTTGGCGCTAAAGGTGGATCTTTTGTCTTCAATCGCCTCCCATTTTTTGCGAACACAACCAATTCCTAGAAAAATCAGTTCCTCGTGAAAGTGAGCGTCGTGCTCGCATTCGACGGAATGAATTCTAATGCGAGGATCGTATAATCGATTTTCGGATCACTTCTTTTGTAAATATTGCGTCTAATATCGCGATAATGTGGGAAAAGCGCTCGTTTTGCGCGCTGTGATCAACATTTTTTTTTTCAGCTCATATTTTACACCGAAATAACTCGCGATATTCGCATTCCCATCTTTCTCTCTCTCTCTCTTATTTCTACAAATCATTAGACTTGTGCTTTCGAGAAAATCGTGTGAAATGTTTATTGGTGCTTTTCTTTTATCGCCTTCTTTACACGAAATATACGCGCTCAAAACTCATTTCGCAGCCGAGTAAAACGCACTCGATTAATTCTTGTCACTGGCTTATTGTTCGCTTCAATCTCTCTTCAAGCTTTTTCAACAGCTCGCTGCAGCCTCGCTTCTTCGCTCTATTCACAGCCAGTGATTGCTTATAAACGATTTAAGTGCTCATTTAAAGCGCAATAATTGCGAGAAAGATATTAAAATGTTTCAAGTTTGAATAGACGCGTATAAATCAAATCGAACGCTTTTTGTTTTCGCCTGTATTTGCTCGCTTCGAACGGATGTCGAATTCGCGAACAAAAACTTTTTTCTTTCGCCATTTTCAATATTCGCTGCATTTCGAGAGGAAACGCACGAAAGGATATTTGTCAATTGCACGAAGTTTGCTCACTCGTAAAATTGATGCCAAATACTTGAATGCTGATAAAACAACACGCAAATGAGCATTTTTTCAATTCGATAAATCACGACACAAGAATTTTACTGTCGCTAATCGTTGTTTGCGCGAAAAACTTTTTATCAAAACAGAGTGACAACAATAACAACAAAAAAGTCAAATCGTTTCAAGTCAAAGCTTCAAGATTTAATTTTGAAAATCGCAATCACAATTTTTAATCATTAGCTTCATTTCTTTTCAAGCTTTCACGATTGCTTGCAAACGTCGCGATCCTTCGTTAACGTTTGGAGCGAATAAAAAACGTCAAACGGTTTTTACACTCATTAGTTTTGTTTCTCTTCTCAAAAGCATTTCGCAGTTCGAGATGCTGTGACCAAATTTCAAATTCTTCAAACTCGAATTTTAGATTCAAAAATTTTATTTTAATGTTTAAATGAATAAATTGTAAATTTCTAAATAAGTATGAGCTTCAAAACCAAATTTTGCGCTTTAGAAACAAGTAAAGGTTCAAACTTGATCGAAACTTTTTTTTACTGCTTCAGGCAAATTAATTGAGCTTCTTATTTTGGAAAGTAAAACTTAAGCAATTCTTTTGTTTGAAGCAATGCATTTAAAATTTAAACATTTGGATAGTTCATCGCATTTTATTGTGATGATTGAAAATAGAAAACTTTTTTAAAAATTCAGGTTAGCTGAATTTATTCCACAAGCTGTAATGACCACGATATTGAGGAAGAAGCTTTTCGCTTGCTTTCAAACTAAAGATTAAATATTAATGGCTGCGAGAATGTTCGATAAAGTTTGAAATTCAATCGAAATCGCATTAAAAAAATGTGTGCAAAGCACATAAAATTAGTCAAAATGCTGTTTCTACTATCAGTTTGCTTAGTGCAAAACACGGCAGCAACGAAAAAAAGAAAAATTCGAAAAAAAAATTTTAAGTTTTCCTTGCAAAAGCATGATCAACTCAACAAACTTACGTGAACACTTTCACTTTTTTGTTCGCCAATTCTATTTGTTCATTTATTTAAAAAACCATTTTTTCGAAAAATGTTGCCGTATTCAAATTAAATATTTTACCATCTTCTGAAAAGTTGTATCATCTGCAAAATGCTGCTATCAAATTAAAAGCAAAGAACAAAAATATTTTAACATTTGTGAAAAGTGAATTAAACTTTTTTGTATATTCTGCTTTAAATTCATTATTCATTCAAATATAGTGGCACGAATCCACACGATACTTTCTAAATCATGTGTCGCTCATTCACTGGTCAACACAAGTAAATCGCCTATCATAGAGATTGCCCTTATCATAGACAACTGATAACTACACATATAAATGTAGCCACGGAACATAATAGAGTATGCAGTGTAGCTGGCACTGAGCTGTTGTGTATATGCTTCAATATCCGTCGTTTACCTGCAGTATGGTTGCACTGGTCCTCAACAGTAACGATCTGGTCACCTTCAGCTCACGTGAGTCAATTCTACATTTATTCTTGATAATTTCTTCAAAAATACTTCGCGTTTAATGCTTCAATACGCTCGCTATTCAATTCATATATTCAATTTAACCAACTTACACTCTGAAAATTCTCTTAATACTCTTTCTTGTATTTGTATTTTTTATAACAAAGTTTGGTTCGTGTTTGTGCCTTCCTGATCATTTGATCTCGGTTGATCGACGCTATTTTAATACACAAACTTTTCACAAGCTTTATTTTGGAGCCGCAATGATTCGTGATTGTTATTACAGCGTTTGAAAATTTCAAAATTAGCTGATATGCACTAATGACATGATAACGTCATATGCAAGAGCGTTAGCGTAAAAGCTTATTGATGAAAATTTGAATTTGCTTTAGCATTTGCATTACTAATAAAACTGATTAATTGGTTTATGTGCGTCTTTCCTATTTCGTAAACGAATTCCTAAATTTCATAACAAGTTACGCAATCATTTCTAATTGTTTATTGAATTCATTTTCCTCAATTGTCTAAATGAAAAGCCGTTAACGAAAGTGTAAAAGTGTACTTTAAGCTTTGTAGAGATCGAAAAAGTGGTGGTTTATAGAATGGTCTCTACAAAGCTTAAAATTGTTTACAACTTTCACTCCACTTGTCTTTAATCTATTATTTTACATTAACAAACTGCAAAAATACTCAAATTACTGCTTCACTACGAGCACAAAATGTAAGAGCGCAAAGTCTGGTCACTTCACGGCTTGAATTTGACCTGATGATGCCCAACAGAATGTGGGCGAAACGTTGTCAAAGTTTTTTACTTTGAATTTTCAACGGTGCCATCGAGTGAGTCAAAAACTTTATTAATTTAAAAATTCAAATGCGATGGCTACAAACATCTTTACAACTAAAAAAAGTGTTTAATTCAGCTTTCGGAACCCCTGCTGCCATCTATTTATTTGTTTAAATATCAAATTTTATGTTGTAAATTTTTGATAAAAGTTGATTAAAGTTTATATATAGATGGCAGCAGGGATTCCGTAAGCTAAATTAAACACGTTTTTTATGGTACGACAGTAGTTTTGCGTTGCGATTGAGCGGCAATAGATGACAACAGCTGTCCCGTTAAGTGATTTGTGCATATATTTTTGCCAATGACTGTATTTAAACTTCAAATTGACAAGAAAATAAAAAACGGAATTGTTTTCTAAAAATAATTTCAATTTCATCTTTGAGTTAATCGATCCTTGAGTATCTAACGATTTTTCCTCTACTGCTCCCCACTTGACAAATTAAATCGCATTCAAATAATTTTATTGAAAAAATTTATTATTATCAACTAAAAAATGAATATTTTGCCATCAAACAAATCGAGAAATATTAAATTGCTAACCGCCTGCGGTTATTCAATACCAAAAGTAGACGACTCTTCGACGGCCAGTAATAGTTTTTCATAAAGCATATCAAATGAGTAATACGGCGGAAGATCGAGACGATTGAAGCAAGTGTGAGCCCTGCAAAAAATAAACCAGTAAAGCAAGACTAAGAGAAAGTAGAACAAACCTTGGTAAACTCGACGGTTTACCCCATTTTTCAATACAAAATTTCCGCGGTCCATTGCTACCACGTAAAGCAGAGAATCCTTCATAAGGTATCGAAGAAGTTCCAGTGACGAATTGCAAAAGTCGCAAACGCCGTTCATTGTCAAACTTTTTTTCGATCGCAGCCCAGAACCATTGAATAACTGGATGAGAATCATGATAACCACCACGATATTCAGTGTTCTTTCGCCAATCGACAACATCGATTTCCGCTGTACCCGCAATAACTAATTCCAGTTCTCTGGCGTCGAATACTGAGACCAATCGCGGATCAATTACTTCATAGAAACCCTTGACTAAAGATTCGTTTTGTTCTTCGACTCCTCGATCAAGTCTCCATTTAACCATTCTGTCAATATACTCTTTCTTGTTTCGCTCTGTGACAGGCATCGATTTCCCACCAGGTTTCAATTCCTTTTCAACAACTTGACCAGCAATCTCTTCGATTACAGAGAATGTCAAATCTAGATCCATATCACTTATATCGTTATCCTTCAACCACAACAATGACTGGTGAAATTCTGAATCAAGGTACTCCAAGTCTGATAAGGAGCACGGAAGCCTTAGAAGAGCTTTGTAAAAGGGCCGCGTGAAAAACGCATCTAACAAATACTGATGAACTAATGCTAATCCAATCACACGTCCGCTAAAACGAAACCATTCTTGCGCGTTATCAACAAATGCAGACATAGGACTCATTTGAACTGTATAAGTGTCGTTGGCAGAATATTCAAATAGGCCGTAGTATGGGTTAAAAAGTTCTCGAGAAAGAAGAAAAAAGAATTCCCTCGAAGGGCCACCATAATCAAGCCCTTCTTCACCTACAAAACTAATGTATAAACGTGATTTTTGCAAATCCTTCTTTGAATTCGCGGACATAATTTTAGTGAAGGCATCTTCAAGTAGATGGTCTCTTCTAATATTCAACTTCAATTTATTCGGTCCTTGTCCATAACCTTTTTGTTCTAACTTTTTGTAAAAGTTCCTTAACTTCGCTTCGAAGTCCCTGCGATAAGGCGAGTGTGCGGTTTGTGGTACACGGATCGAACGCTGTACATTAGGCGATGCTTGAGGTGATAATGGGTTTGTTTGAGGTACACCGCCCACTGCTCCTGATGGTGGAGAGCATGGGACATAAGACATTATTTCCTGCTCAAACAAACTTAATAAAATCGTTAATTCTAAATCACAGCTGTAACGATCCAATGCAAGAGTTCCATCCACTCTGACGGCGTTAACCTTATCACGCAATGACTGATTAGAGGAAATCTGTGGTCTTCGCTCTTTTAAAATATCAAATATATTTGGTTGTCGAAGAAAAGCGACCACCTTGTCGCTATAAGCTGTAGGAACCTGAGGAGTTACAACAGTCGCGGAAGAACTGGAAGTCGTAGGTGGCCGCGGGGGAGGAATGGGACTATTCGTGTTCTGGTTAATTTCGATATCATTTGGTGTTCTACATCTTCTGCGACTTGGAGCCATGACTATATGATGTGGATTCACAATAGGCATTTCGACAGGTAGTCTTGGATCAATAAAAGTAGTACTTCGCGTAGAATGATCGATGAAAAAAGGTTTTTTATTTCTATCGGTCTTTGTTTCCCAACCTGGAGGCAGACTTCTATCCCGTTCAGCAAATTTATTAATGAGAGATACCAAGTCTCGATTGTGTTGATATCTTTCGAAATAAGCACGACTATTTTCTTTGCGAATTTTCGTAATCATGTGTTTCAAAGAAGAGCTTTGATTATATTGCGCTAATGCCTCATCGTTAAGATGCAAAAGATTAAAAAAGTCCGGCCTTGTTAAGAATCTAAGAGCAGGTGGAAGTTGTTGAGATGATGTTGACTCCGAAGTCGTTGAAGCCGTTGGAGTCAAGTTTGTTGTGTTAGTCGATGATGTTGCTGACACTGTCGATGTGGTAGAAGTTGGAGTAATAATAGTAGTAGTAGTTGTTGTTGTTGAAGGTGCCGAAATACCTTCAGGTGATGAAACACTTGGCATAGTAGGACTGTCCACAGTTTCAACAGATTCCGCCAAGTCAGTTGAACTATCGGTAACTGTCAATCCATCAGGTTGAGAACTACATCCTGGTTCTGAGGCATCAATCGTTCCATTAGATGAAAAGTCATTATTACTTGTCGAAGAACTTCCAACAGATTTATTTTGTGAACTTTTTGAAGTGATTGTTCTTCTTATGCTTTGATATCGTCGATCCAATTGCTGACGATGTTGAGATATATCATCATTTAAATTTGCGACCATATTCGGATTAAGCTGCTTTTGCTGTTGTTGCTGTTGATATTGCTGCAAACTTGGTCTTGACCAAGTGGTTATTCGATTGACGTGGTCAATGTAAAAGATTCTTCTGTGAGCATCAATTCGCGCTTCCCAATGAGGAGGCAAAGGTTCCTCAATGTCTACTTTTTGATATCGAACTGTTTTTTCTGGGATCGACGGCAGTCTAGTGATGGTTGCCGCATCACCCGGTCGCAAACCATTTCTGGCAGTAATTGAAGAGGACGATCCGACAGTGGAAAACGTTCGCCTTTGCAATGGTTTGGGTATCACTGAATTAATAGGCGGCGGCGAACGCAGCAGAGGAGCGTGATGCGGTGGACGTGGTGGTGCGGACTCTTCTCTCTGTTCATTGTTATCACTATTGTCACTTTCATCGTTGACGGGATCGGGTGAAGAGGAGGAGGATGAGCAGGACTCGATGGCTTCGCTATTTACAGCGTCGTCTGTTTCAGAGACGGGAGCGGCCGGAGTCAACGGTTGCTCTCTGCGTGCTGTCTCTTGCATTTCCTCGCGTTCGGGAGACAGCGGATTCACGGGTCGCGTGTTTCTTTGACGCAACGGAGGCGTCGGTGGCGGACTTTCGTTGTCGCACTCATCGTTACGAGCGGCAGATTCGAGACTAGGAGGCGGCAAGCATTGAATGCGCTCCAAGATGGGACCCGTCCTTTCGAGCGGCTTGTGCTGAGTGCGAAGAGGCGTTTTGCCGAGCTTTTGTTTGGGAGGTAACGGCGGAGGGATGTCGGAGGAGCTCGTCGACGACGAACTCGACGTGTGCAACATGTACTCCATATTTGCGACCGCTGAGCGCCACTCGTCGTTCAATGGCGCGCACTCACTCGAATTGCATTCGCCCGCTTTTCGCTCCACTTTCCAACCGTTGGCATCGCGCGAACAGTGCGACTGTCGTTCGTTTTTCGCTTCTTTCGATTCCGTCTTCAAACGAATGGCGACTGAATGCACATCAAACGATTGGGGGCCGTTCGCGCGTTGCGACCGCGTCTCCGCGCTAGTCGCACATGTTTCGGTCGCCGGCGCCCGAAACTCGAAACCGAACTTTGGCTCTTTCGCTCACAGTGCGAACGTTTCGCCTTTTTCAATGCCTTCACCAATCAACTCTTTGCAAACGCTTCAAAGCTTTGCTTTTGCTTGATGTTTCGAAGCGACCGCTTAGTTTGAAAATGTTGATCTGCTTTCTGCAAATGCAACCGCTATTCTCGATTCAATTGTTCGCGTTTTAGGTTTTTGATTTTTATTTTATTGAGAGCTATTAAAACAGCAACTTTTAACTAAACAGCTTTGAAATAATTTTTCTATCTCAAAGATCAATTTTAAGAAAAGTAGCCACAGATTCGATGCACTCAGTGAGTTCAACCTAGTGTTTAAAAACTGTATCAATTCTTGAGCGATCGATAAAATCGTACCTCGATAAACATTTTACCGACAAGACTTAGATGGATTTCCGCTCCAGAGTTCGAGTTTTAAACATTAGTTCATTTCTCAGCGAGAGCGTGGAGCAACGACCACTGATTTCTTTGACTACAGTTTATCGCAACATTACACTAATTGATTTAAATTCGTTAAGAAAGGGTGTATCTAACAATTTGTACTAACGTTGTTGGACAAAACACTTTCTTAATAACTATGTTCAATTGCTGCCTTTAGAGAATCACTTCTTTCCTCTTTTTAGTTAATTAATGCAATTCACTCGCTGTATTTAAATAATCGCTTTTATCTTCTTTCTCACAGCAACAACGATTTTTGGTTTTCATTTTCAAAGGCAGTTGCACATTTGAATCTTTGCAGTGATTTTTTTTCAAACATGTTTGTTTAAATTTATCTTTATTTGAGTGGCAGAGACAAATTCAAAGCAGAGAGAGTAGAATGGAGATTTGCAAGAGTCAAAACTCGAAATTTTGCTTCACTTTCGAAATGTTGATTGCATAAAAATTATCATTTAACGTAAGATTTGAAGTGAAAAAAAATGAAAAAGATTTGACATGTTCAAAACTCTTGTAATTAAGCTTGTTTTCATGAAAAATTTGTGAGAATACATGTCGAATGTGTTTGAGTCCGTCCCGCTCTCGCAATCAAATCGGCTTCACTCTTTGATTAGACCATAACTTGCCAAAGAATGCATCGTTTCTGCTCTCAAGAATGGCAGCAAAGCAAACGAATGGAGACGAGGTGCCTACATTGAGGATAAAACGTGCCATTTAAAGAGAAATAAATGGTTTGCAAACAAAAAGCGAGTGATATATCACCTGTAAGTTAGCAAAATAAATAATCACCTGTGCATACAGCGTGATATGCCGTTAATTTATTTATCGTTTTTTTTCTTCGTTTCTGCGTAAACGAAACTTCGAAGAAATGCTAGCTCCAGCTTTTTCTTTTCGTACATAATGTTTGAAAGTTTTTGCTTGATTTTTGATTATGAAAGATGCAAAAAATAACGGTGAAGAAATTAATTTTTATAAATCGTGTGATTTGCGAAGGTTGAAAAGCGATTAAAATGCTGTTGATCGTAATTTAGCGGCTGTGGCGAGCAAAAGTGAAACGCAAACAAAGCTTGTAAGCGTACTCGTTAGAGACAAACGTGCAATTAAAATTTTGTGACCTTAAATTTGTTCACTGTTTATAAAATCCTTTTCAGTTTTCACAAACGAAGTATTAAAATGCCTTATTCACATTTTCATCTATTGTCTGTAATTTTCGTTTTGCTTTAAAACATTCTCTGAAAATTGAATTGTAAACAAAAAGAAAAGACTAAATCTGCTGAAATTAAGGTCAATGTTTGAAAACACTTATGTTGACAATCGTACTCAATTATTATTGATTGTTACTCGTGATATTTAATAGAAACAAGTATAATCTTTTCACACCGCCAGTTAGAAAAAAAAAGTTTAGTTCATAAAAATTTCTTGTCTTGATTAATCTACTTTAGACTCCAGGCTTCTTCGCGATAAAGCATAATATTTTATGAAATCAAAACAGTTGAGAAATTAAACAAAAATTTAGGCGCCGAATGGCGGGATTATGTTAGAGTTGTTTTGTTGCCGATCTATTCTTCTGTTTTTTTAAACGCGTGATGAAATGCTGTTTCAGCTTTTTTTAAATTATTATTTTTATAACGCATTTCTCTTGTTATGTGAAACATCGAAACATGTTGAAAACAATGGAATAACTTTTGATTTGTTGACATACTTTGTTCAGTTATTCGACTTTCTCTGTCATATGTTTTTGCGCTCACAAAAACACCTTTTTTAAGCAAAGTATGCGAATTTTTAGTGTATTTTTCTATGAATTTCATTTTAATTTTTGATTTTTTCACGCTCATGCTCGAAAAGAACGCACACATTTTTTTTCAAAAGTCAATTAATGGACGATTAATTCTCGTTTTATCATAAAGAATCAACTTCAGAAAAAAAAATTTGTGTAGATTATGAATGCTTTTTTCTTCTCTTAATCTTAATAAATAAGCTGTAAGTTGAATTAGAAAAATGATTCTCTCTCCACTTCCAGACATAATTAATCTTTTGATTATGTATTCGCATAGCTGGATCAAAGTAGTAAACTACTTTTTGTGGAACTTATTTTATCAGATGGGTTAAATCTACGAAACTCGTTTTTCATTTTGTTGCCTATCAGCTTCGCTTCATTTGCGGCTCCTTTTCTTCGGCTATAACTCATTTAATTAACTAAATGTGAGTTTCAAAGTATTCCATATTCGCGCGAATCTCCATCTAATTCACTGCAAAATCAGAAATATTGATTTTTGAATTCTTTGAAGCGAATATCGTTTACAGAGAATTTTCTCTTTGCTGTCATATTTGAATTTTTTAATTGATGACAAATATCGGGTGTAAAGAAGTCACGTCGACACATTGTATTTTACGAAAATGTATGACGCAAATCGCTTCCTTTTAGATAATTTTTGTAAATTTTGTTTTAAATTTCGCTACGCACTTAATTAATAATATTTCACTGCTCATATTTTTAATAAATTCTTTGTATTGAATAGATAAAAACAATTGAAAATTGAATTCAATCAAAATTTTCATTACTCATTTGCAATTTTTATCTCATTTTCAATGTTTTATATTCGAAAACGCAACTTTCTCAGTATTTGAATTTAACAATTTTTTTCGCACTTAAGCAAATATTTGCTTTGAGTAGTAAAGCAACATTCTTAAAAAAAACCATTGCAAAACATTTTATATGAGAGTTTTGCATGATCTTTTGTTTGCATATTCAAGTTAAATTTTATTAAACAATTTTAATATGAAATGATGCAAGCTTTTCTGATTATTTGTTTTTAGAAAAAAGATTTCGAAAGTGGAAATCATTTAATCTAACTGATCAAAATCCAACTTAAATTTACTTCGAATTATTTTTTATTTTAGAAGAAAAATTTGAAAAATTGTAATTACAAAAAAAAATTAGAAGAGAAATGAATAAAAAATTTCTACACGACATCTAATGTCATTTTGCATTCTTTAAATTACTTTTTTCAAACTGTAAAAAGAAAAAGGAATGAATGAAATTTAAGGCCATCGCACTTTGAAAGTGAATTTGACCTCCTCAAACACTGGCATATGTAATATTGAATAGTAGAAATACACGTAGCGAATTTTTTCTTCGGAATAATTATATTCAAAGAGTAAAACTAAAAAGAAATCTTTCGTGATAAGCATAGAAGCGTCCAAAAAAATTAACATTTATTTATTATTGGGCGCCTTCGACTTGTATCACTGTGCAGCAAAAAATGCTACATTTTGTATTATAATTAAGTCGTGCGTGAAATTTTTGTAAAATTCATTTGCTTTCAAATCTTCATTCTCTCTGCTCGCACGAATTGCAAGTCGACATGAAATATGTTCATTCGCCTAAATGGCTTCGAAACTAAGTTACTAATTTATTGGGTGAAAATTGACGCTTTGCTTGTAATTAACGTATTCAAAAGAGTGTTAACATCAAACGAATTCAAACCATCAATACTTTTTTCTCATGCATTCGACGCGTGAAAATAAGGAGTGAGCACATTTTTAAGAGATCATTAGAATAAAAATGCAAAAAAAATGTAGCCTTAAAACCAATTAAGACGCTTAGTACTCTCAAAGAGATCATTACAGCATAATATTCATTTTTTTCCTATACATACAATGAACTCGATTTAGAAAAGAAATCCTTATTTTGGTTTTCAACCTCACAAGTTGAATATTTAATAAAGATCACACTGTTATACTTAGTCACTAAAATTTGTAATAAAATGCACGCATTGATCAATTTTTAAAAATTTCAACTTAAATAAGTTTTTTTATACTATTTCAACCGTAAATGTAATGATTTTTATTGGGCAAAGTGAGATTCTTCCACGAAAACTCATTAATTCAGAACTTAAAATTGAATATTTTAGCGATGAAAAATTTAGAATAATACTTTGCGTTTAGGAATTTGCTGTTTAAGCTTGAATTTAATTCTTCAAATTTTGCCTACCAAGTGTTTAAGCCGATATTTGCTTGAAACCTGTGAAAATAAGTTGCCATAAAAAGATTTTTTCCGAAAATTAATTTCAAACAAACAAAAAATTGTGTTAATGAAAATTAACGGATCGAAGCCTTTGATTTATTACAATCACCTTGTGCACCTCTCTAATTGCTACAATTTCGAACCGTTACGAAATACGCCCAATTTTTTAAAAAAGGGTTAAAAACTTTTTTTATAAGATCAGGCCAGAAAAAAATTAAGATTAAATAAAAGCAGCAGATAAACTTAGGGGGTACTATTTTGTCGGGTAGCTGAGATGATTTCTTTCGATTTTACGCTCGTAATTATAGCAAATGCTGAAAGGGCACTTTACAAGAATCCTGAAAGAAAAGGCAGCTAAAAAAGTGTCTATCGGAATGCACACGGCTGGGTTATCTTTGTTATCATTGATCACTATTAATAATACGATGGCGTCAACGTAAGTTTTTGCGAAAGTAAATCCTGGCCGCACTGGTTGGGCGTCTAGCAGGATTTATGTATTTTCATCCTGCAAACGACTTTAAATATTTCTAAAAATTTACTGAGTTGCTGCAATTAAATAAATTGTAAAAATAATTTTCTTTTGAAAATTTCTTTTGAAAATTATTTTTAAATGATTTAAAACGTGTTTTATAATGGCACGATAATTTTCTCGACAAATATCACTTTAAGCTTCTAGTTCACCAATTAATTATTAATTTTTTTTTTGATAATTTGAGAATATTTGCTTCCCTACGCGATAAATGTTTGCCTGAGTGTAGACTAAAATTTAAGAAAAAATAAATTAATTTTTTTTTACAAGAGAACTTTTTGTAGGCACTGACACAATTAAAGATTTGTGTTATTTAACCTTACAGATTAGTAATTGATTTAAAAAATATTCTTTATTAAGTTAAATCGAATGATTTATATCCATTATTTAGATTTTTTATTGTCAATTTTTTTGAATATACATACATATTTTGATGGTAAAGCAAACTTCGTATTAATCTTAGATTGACCTTAAGATATGGTGTAAGAAAACCTGCTTAATAGTTAGAGATTATGTTTAGTTTTTTTAATGGTTCAGCACTTTCTTACTATTGTTTTTTCATAATAAAAATCGATTTTTATGATCAATATTATAACTAATAGATTTGTTTGGCATGAAATTGATTTTGTGTTGAAAATTTGTTTTGCACCGATATTTACAAAACATATAAATTCAAATTCTTCCCTTTCCACGATTAATGATAAAAATGACACCGAATCGTGAGAACAGCAATTTACCGCCGTTTCTTCGAATTTTGTATAATAAAGCCGCAAACAACAACAAAAAACTTAATGATTTTTATCCTAACCTTCTCGCCTCTTCCACATTGTATATAAACGAGTCTTTAAAATTTATATTCTGTTTAAGCGTCAAAAAAATGATAAAAATGAAGCTTAAGGTCAGCGTTTGCAGTAAATTATTATCTGTACCGAATTTTATTTTGTTTCGGTTCATGAGAATTTTTTTTTTTTTTTAATTCTGTTTTAAAATTTTTATCTTCGAATGATTTGGCAGTGAAATAATTTTCATTAATAGAATAATGCAAGTTATCGATTAAAGTGCGATTAAAATTATCTGGAGTTAAACGATTGACCTCAAGTTTTTTAGCACGCAAGTTTTTCAAAGACCACTCCTTAGAATTTATATCAAATTATCTCGAATCAAAATGACTTCGAATTGACAAAAGCTTCATTGTTTGCGACGGCTTTGCGAAGAAAATGTTAAAATGTTGATATTAACGTTTGCGCTTTGTTAATAGAAAATCGTTTCTATTTACTAAATGAGAAATTTACATCAAAAGGGTGTCGACCAGGTTTGCCTTCAATAAAATTTCGCTTGCAATTTAAACGTAATTAATGTGCTTCGAAAATGATTTTCAAGGAAAATCTCTGCGAAAATTTTTATCTAACCGTTAATTGATTGTTTAAGTTTCGCATTAAAAGTCTGTAGAAATTTGAGAACTCATTTTTCAAATATATGGAAAATAGTTGCTTTTGTTTCTTATCAATAACCGTTTTCTGATTAAAACTTTTGATTAAGCTAAAAAATTTCTATCAAGTTGGAACTTTGCTCTTAAACAAATCAATTCATTGAAATATCATAACTTTAAATTGCGCACCGATCTCTTTCGATTTATTAAATCGCCAAAGGCTTTATAGTACTTGGTGATTTTGTGAACGAAGGTCTATTACGAAAAAAGCAAACGTCAGCGAAACTAAAAGCATTTTGCATAAAACTTATTGAAGTTAGTTTCAAACCAAAGCTCAAATTCAGAAGCAAAACAAAAAACAAAAAAAAAATCTAAAATGCATATTTGAGCCCATCAATCATGCAATTAATCCGACGCAAGTCTTAAAAGCATCTTTCAATATAATTTATAGCGGTTAGCTTTTTTAAACATACAAACGTATATTTTTCAGCTGTCTTTCGATTTAAACTTATACACTAAATTGACGTTTTTAAATTTACATTTCTCTCGCCTTTCAAATTAACACCTGTAGCTTTTTAATAATTCGAATCGAAGACTGTTTTGCATTGAAACTTAATACGAAGTCACATTATTATAATGTAATAATCGAAATTATTGTATAAATTTTTGCTCTCGAAGAGAAAATTTTGACGAACACGAAAGTTGGCTACAATCAAGATGCAGAAAGCATGCAATTAAAACAACGTTAAAGCAATCACTATCAACGTGTATGTGTATTTCTATGAATTTATCGATGTTGTGATTTTTACTTTCAACGGAACAAAACACACACTAATTTCTTGCCGTTAATCGGTGATAAACGGAGACAAGAAAAGCAAAGGTTGTGTGTTGCATCAAACTTAAAACGTCGAGAAACATTCCTCTTGTCGCCGTTCGTTTATTGAATTATCGGCTAAAAATAAGTTGTGTAAGAAGAGTAAACACTCGCGCGCACACACGCTCACATTTTTGAATTTTTTTGCATTGCGTTGAAAACGGTGTAATTCACAGATGCATAATAATGCTCGATGCGTTGCTTAAAAAATATTTGAAAACGGTGCAAAAAAGCAGGCGAGCATCGTCAAATAAGTAGAAAAAGAAGCGCAATATCTGTTATCTATTCGCTTGTACAGCTGATGCCAAAATACGTTGCTATCTTATCATTATAAAACCGGTGTATCAATATAAATTACGTGATGTAATATTTTGGCAGCAGTTGTATACAGCGTTACACTTCTCGCCATAATTCTTTCCTCCAAATTTAAAATGGCATAATATTAACACAAATGGACAATGTGTATACAGTGAAGCCGTAATATTAATCATTATTTTCAGCGCTCGTTTGTCTTCGAAGACATGAAATGCCTCTCGGCGAATGCATTCGCAAGCAACGAGCTCTTTCGCTTATCTATTTACGATACGTTAAATCTAATATATGTGAATGAGAAACGTTTTGTTACATAAATTATGCTCGAAGTTCAGCGTTGTTTGCTGCTCGCCAAAAGTCATATTTCAAATTAAAGCTGTTTACGGTTCGGGCGAATAAAGTATTCAGCGTGTGTTGTGCAAACAGTGAATGCACTTAAAAAACAAACAACGAAAAGTAGAACAAAGCTTTGAAAAAGTGGTGCGCACATGTTTTTCGCTTCGAAACACAACTTCATTCGGCATTCGATTGAAGTTTGAAAACTTTTCGGAAAGCAGAAAACTTCGTTCAAATTTTGCGATAAGTTTGTGCGTTCGCGTATTGCGCCGCCGTCGAGCGCTGCTCGCGTCAAGCGATCGATCGGCGAAAGCGAAGCGCGCGTTGCTTGTTGCATTTGCGGGCAGCCGTCGCTCGGCGAACGCGCCGTCGGCGGCGATTCGTTGAACTTGTCGCGAGAAACCAGTTTTTGCCTTTTTAAGTCAAGGTCATTGCAGACCGCGGGGCGGGGCGCTCGCGGCGACAGCCAATCGCCGCGATGCGTGCCGAGCGCGGCGCGTGCGCCGTGTCGCGCCGTTTGTGTGCGGAACGATTGAACCAACAGTGAGGCACAATTCTTCTGCGCGACGGTTGAGTTCACGTTTCGTTTTTGCGCTTTTCGAACGAACGCTTCCAACGTTTTGTCGTTTTTGTTTTCCGCTTTTTCTTTCTTTTCTTTTCTTTTGTTTTTGTCTTTTCGCGAAACCGAACGCCGAAAAGCGGATTCCGTTCGCCGCGTGCGAGAGTCGAGCACTTCGCAAAGCGTTCGCTTTTCGAACACAACACTGAACACTGAACAGACTCGAGTCGAATTCAGGTGAACTCAGGTAAAGCTCTCTCAATTCGCCACTAATCTGTTTTCTTTTTGCGAACGACCGACGAACGAAAAGCATCGCTCGACGAATGAACATAATGAATCGTGCGAATGAATTGAGCTCAAAAGTCGGATTCAGTATTAAATTATGCAAACGTTCGCTTTGTTTTTGGAAAAGTGCCTTTTTATTTTTCCGCAAAATGCTGCTCTCAACGCTTCTCGCAATTTATGAATGAGTGAATTACGATTTGCACGTTTTGTGTTTATTGTCCTTTTAGAATAGACGCATAAAACACTTAATATAAACCATGATCACTTTGAAGGGCCTGCTGCAGTTTTCAATCGTTTACTTTGCATTCACTTTTTATTTATTTGCATTTTTGCTTCACTCGACTTCTGCTTATTGAGCATTTCTATTTTCGAAATTGCAGAATGGCACCAATCAGAGACGAAACAGTGGACAGTGGATTTCTAACCGAGACTCAGTTCCCGATTTCAATCGCAATACGAACGGATGCATTGAGCAACGATTACGAGGTGGACAGTCGACCGTTTGCAAGGTATGCATCGAATCCCAAATTTTGACCGTTTCTTCTCGTAGAGCTGTAAATTAAAACATCACTTAATGTGTATTTGTTTTACACGCGTATCTGACCCTGACACGAGTATATCGCATTTCATTTTCGTCTTTTAGTTTCATAACATTACTTCTAAAATTCGTTGAATAATTTATTACGAAATGAGTGTTGGTTCAAAGCGAACCAAACGAAGGCGTATTGAAATCGAGGACACTATTGATTCCCTAAAAATTTTCTTGTATTAGTTTAGTGCCGAGTTTGCACTCGATATGCAAATAACTTACTGTTCGCGATCATTGCGCGAACAATTTAGATTTAAGCACAGTGTGTAAGAATATATATTTAGCAAAAGAGCATAGCATCGCCTTCGTCTTGAGTCACACTTGAATTCACACGAGTAATGAATGCGATTTGGATTAAAACCGCGTTGTCCTCAATTTGCGAAGCAGCAAAAGTGAAAGTTGCTAAAAGGCGGTTTCTACTCGGCAATCTGTTTCATAGCTGTTTTATTCATACCAAAATAATGCTTTGCGCTAAATGTAAATTTAGATTTTCGTTCTGATTTCTTATTCTCTTTGTTTTAACTCTGCCTTAATTATCTTCCTTAAAAATTCGTTTATATTGTTATTATAACGATGAGTTCGAAAGATACAACTCATTTCGGTGAGCAGATACGTTTGAACGCGAAATCGGGCCATTATTTTTTCTCCTCGAAAAATGTGGAATACGAATGCAAACTTATTTTTACTGTCGTGTTCTGTTTCGAAAACGCAGAGCTTAATAATATTTAATTTTTCCTATAAGCTTTCATTTTTCCTATAAATCAAAATATTCATTATGTCGGCATTTGATCCACGTTAACATTTTTCTCGTCAATAATGATAAGAGTCTGAATTGTTTTTCATAATTAAAACGCTAATGAATTTCGTTTTGAAAGTTTGCATAAAAGTTTATAAACTCTAAGTAAAAGATAGCAGTGACCTGCGCGTATTCAAATAGAAGTTCGAGAACATCTCTTCTAGCGGCAGCTCGGACAGTATCAACAGTCATCCTCCATGGTACCGTTGGTCAATAGTCTTTGCTCTAATAGCGTCGATTTAGTGTAAGGTCGATAGTGACACTTGATAATTTAAATGGCTAAAAGTGAATAGTTTGTTATTTTTATAATAAGGTGTAAAAAAACATGTTTTAATTACTGACCTTCTATAAACCTCGCAATTGAGGTGATCCAATCCTCCGCAAAATATGTATAGCAAGTGGGCGATCAGTGAAAAATCAAATGATTAAAAACGTATTTTTGTTTGATTCTCTTCAATTACTCAAAATCCAAGGGAAAGATAATCTTTTTAAGGTTTTCCCATCGCTCTCGATCCTTTTTCATATATGTTTTTCTTCTTCTGTATTTCATAATGCGAAATACACGATATGTTAAGTGAGATGTTCTGTGAAAAACTTTCCTTTAAAGCGAATTATCTATCCTACATTACATGTAATTGCATATCACTTTTTTATTACTTTGAATTCACAGAAGTTTTGAGGACATTTTTAAAAACGCACGGCTCTTTTAAAGTGTTGATCGTTATCCTTTTCTTTTTACATAACGGCTAACGTTTCCGTAGTCTCCTTTTTTTAACAAACTCAAAATGAAACTTAAAATTTTGTTTTAAAAACTTCGGTTACCGTGAAAAAAGCTGATAAATATTTTAACTCTATAAATGAGTGAATCAGCGTGGAATTTAGAGGGAAAGATTAGATTTAGATTATTTCATTTTGGCTCCTCTTTTTTCATTATTGCTTTTTTATCTACTACAAAAGAATTTCAAACATTGTTTCAAAGCTAATGAGTCGCTATGTGAAAAGAAAAATGAGAAAGGTGATTGTTTTTTTTCATTGTGTTGATACCCAAAAAGCGTTTAATTTTATGGAGAGTTGGTCGCTTTGTGCTTTTTTCAGCAAAAGGTAATTGATCTCTCGAGTACAGTCTATGCCAAGTCTGTCTAATTGAGTGAGTGATAAAAAACAAAAGAAACGTTTCTTTGTAACCCAAATTCAGAATTAACAAGGAATTGTGTGTGCGCTTGTTGCATTTTGCTGATTATGCCACGATTTCAGTGATCGCACACATGCAATTCTTTTTCAATGTGACGCAAATTTTCACTCTCGCTTTTAATTGTTTGCAGCTCAATGAACAGCGAAATTGCGTTTCGGAAATGAGTTTGAAAAGAAATGAAAGTGTAATTCTTTTCATTTCATCTATTTTATTGCAACAATGGCTTTTTAGTAAATCAATTTTTGATGGCTTTATTTAAGCGCTTTATCTCTTTACAAGGAAATGCTTATTGTATGTTGAAAGAATTATTTCGATGAGCGGTTCGCGGTTTTGGCTTCCTACACGAGATTTTTATTTAGAATTTCTTTCCATCGGATTCCAGATGGCTTGTGCGTGTATGTTTGTTGTGTTTAAGTGTAGCTTCTTTCGCTGATCGCACGCTTTCGCGTTGCTTTTGCTGAAATGAGTTTTGGTAGGAGCCGTGTTTTTGCGGTCGGCAGTCTCGCAGAACTTGTTTTTGCGAAGAATCATTATCCTGCGGAGGATAATCGGTAGAACGTCCTTCAGGTGACCGTATACTCGTCCTTCCCCTCGATTATGCACAGGTTTATGGCCGATAGCAGATTTTGCTCGCATTATATTCCTGTCCAACATCGACTCTTCCCTTTTCTCGCTTATTTTCATTTTAATTCATTTTTCATTTCTCTTTGATTGAGTTTAAAGTGAAAAGCAACAAAATACTGTTTCACCTGTTTACGTTTAACAAGGCTAAATAAGTTCCGCTTTGCTTTTTTTATTATTTCTTTTCTCGCACTAAAAAACGTAACAGTTATCTCCTCTGAAATAATAGCAAATATTATTCTTTATTGATATTTAACTCATGATTTTTGTCGTTGAAATTGTTTTTAAAAAGCTATCTGTTTGACAATGACATTTTAATTGCACCGTAAATAAATAATTAGTAGTCGTCGCACATTTATTCTAAATAAAATTGAAATTTTGCATGCATTTATGCCCATTAAATTCGCAAAAAAATGCAATAAAAATTTATACAAATTATCATTTGAAAATCTTATTTAACAGTAATTGAACAGATTTATTAAGAAAGGGTTTATCTAACAATCGTAAACAACGTGCGATACACCCTTTTATAATAAATTTATTCAATTAAATTATAAGTTACTTTACAACATGAATGACATTTTCACTTATAGAAATAATATTCGAAGTTTATTTTCAAACAACCTAACAACTAATTTCACATATTTAAGTTACCTTTCTTTGAATTTATCAATCATTTCAACAACGAAATTTCTAAAAACAGAAGTTAAAACTTGAATCAATGGATTTTGAATTTAAATATATACCCAAATTTAAGATTATCTTAAATTCACAACGAACAAGGTACTGCAATAATTTTTTTTTTATCACTTTGTTTAACAATTTACCACATTAATTCAAAAATGCATTTTAATGCACTTATATTGAGATTTATACGATTTTAACCAAAAATCGTTTTTTATGTCAAATAATAATTTTTATACATTCGTGTATTTATCAACATCTATAAGATATTTTATTATTATTTAAATTATATACACTTCTTTCCGAAAAAATATCTCATTTTGAATCTCGAATCTCCTTGGAGAGAAATATATTTTTTCTCGACAGAGTAGTGCATTGAGAATCATTTCACTTTTCAACGCTTTTTCACTTACTAAAAGTTTATCTGTAAAATAATTTTTGCAATTTTTATTATTTAAATCACATTTAATAATAATAATAATAATAATGGCTTTTCGGCTTATCTTTATGTATAGAATAATAAAAAGTAAACAAAATAAAATTTTTATGAAAAACTTACTTTTTGTCTGTTTAATGATTTCTCGTTTCAAATTATTCTTCACATTTATTGTTAGGCTATTATTTAACTCATCTTCTTATCGAATTTCAAGTGGTTTTCATCATTTTAAATAAGCGAATTTCCTAATATTCAATTGAGAGTTTATACAGCTCCATCCGGAATTTTTATTTTTTTTAAAAACAATAAACTTTAAATGCTGTGCTTAAAGCGAACACATAAATGACGCAAAATGTTCACAAAAATTTCAGATGTTAAGAATTTTCAAGCATTCACTTTTTTTCTTAATCCGAAAGAAATAAAAAAGCAAATATGACAAGATTAATTTTGTTACTGCTTTTAAGAAATGCATGTTTATCATTTTTTGCTGCTTTTCACATTTGTTTTTAAAAATCACTTTACTAGCACATACAAGAAATAATTCCTGCTTACATTTTTCATCATTTCATAAGAAAAAAATTTTTTTGTATCAAACAAAAAACGCTTAAAATCTGTAGAACTGTTTTCAAGTTTAATAAACTCACAGTTCAATTCATGTGTTTACTATGGTAAACACTGCTCGACTCAATTAAGCAATTTTAAACTGTTAGTGACCTTTGTTAGTAAATACAAACGAAAAATGATTATTGTTATTTTTATTGTGAACTCGAATCATAAAATATTACATTGTAAAACTCAAAAAAATTTTTTTACTCAATTTTGACAATGAAAGAAAAGAAATTCAAAGAAATGCAAATAAACTCATGCTTTCATTTTTTACTTTCATCGTATTTATGTACTCACTATGTCTTTTTAAAGGAAACAAAAAAAAACGTTTTCATTTTTTCTTGAGAGCACTCTAATCTTAAAACTAATTGGATTTTTTTTTATTACTCATTTGATTGAATTAACGTTATAATATTTAGGCCACTTTTGAAAAATGGCCTTTTTTTCTTACTTTCTCTTCAAATTTTGATTAAAAACTTTTTTAAATCTTTAAACAACAACCAATGCGGTGCCGAATTTCTTAAATTTTAACCGGAAAATTTTTCTTGAAATTTTATTACGATTTATTTTTGTCTGTCTGGGAATACTCATCGGCACAATCGAGATGAAGTGCTTGAGCACGAAAGCGACCACCAACATCGAGCATTTTCCGCTCTCACTCTCAGGCGCTTCTTTTCATTCTTTTCATCATTTTTTTTAAGATAATTTTATTTACAGTTACTCTCGTTACTCCCTTAGCTAAAGCACAAGCAAAACTCATTTTATTAGTTAAAATAAACTAGTGGAAATTTATAATGGAAGTTATTATTCATAAATAGAATAATGCAGTGTTTGAAACAGCGATTTATATGAAAAGGAAATACACACTACACTTTTTCGGTTCTAGGTTAGTGTCAGAAAAAATCAACATAATTGAATTTCTTGCATTCCTATCTCTTTTTCATCTCACATTAACGAAAATTTTTTTGAGGAAAAAATTATTCGAACAAAACAATTTTTTCAATCTCGTTATTACATCCATTCTTCATCTCTATAGCTGTTTCGAGCATTGTCTTGATTGAAAAATTTTTCTATCACAATGATAAAACTTTTTTAATCGGAAACTGCCGAAATTTTCGACCTTTTAGTTTTTTTTTTAAATATTTTCTCGTTTCCGCTTTTGGTACCACTTTGATTTCCATCTATTATTAAACAGGTTACATACATAATATTATAAAAAAGTTTCATCAATATTTAAATTTGTGAAGTTGTTGAAAAGCTGTTGAAAATTGTCTCCCGTTGACTTAATGTTTATTTTTAAGAAACAATCAATGCTAGTGGGGGAAGTTTATTTCAAAATTTACTTTATTTAAAAATTTATTGAACTCTTCTCCATTTATTTTCAACATCGAATAAGCGAAAGTGTAAAGATTCGGCGTACACTGTTCTTTTAACTAAAGAGAAAATAGTGTAAAAGCAGCGTGAACAACCTTTCATTTTCAAGTGAACTGAGTGTACAGATGATTCAATAAAAAAAGAACTCGAGTACTCTGCTTTCATCCAATGCATAGTTTAACAAAACAAATTGCACATTGCTTTAACACAGTATATGCATTTCAAAAAGCCGATTTCCTGTACACTTTTTTAATGAATAGAGGACTACTGGCTAGGAAAAAGTTTCCATTCTAATTGAAGATGCTTTATTTATATGAGACCTTTTGTTTCCTGAGTAGTACAAATGCTTTGGAAATTTGTTAAACTTCTTAGCATGAAAGTTAGCTTTTTTGCTAACTATTTAAAATTCACCTAAACTTCTCTTTTGAATTCTATTTATTGACATTCTCACATTGCCAATTTTTTATTATTATTACTTTTAATATTTTTTAGATTTTATTGAAATTTATTAAAAATTTTATTCAATTTCATTGCATAACATAAGTAGATTTTAATATTTCGAAGATTAATTGTAATTTTTTCCAAAATTCTTTTCTTTGATTGCATTTTTTACTTAAAAAAATCAAATCAAATCAAAATAAATTCATTTGTAAAGTAAAAAGTAACAAATAATATTCATAAAATCCTTAATCTTCAAACAGTAACTCTTAACAATTCTTGACACATAAAAATTATTAGAAATATAGAATTTCTCGATCATAGATTTATTTAGATATTCAATCACTTCCTGTTGAATTCCTTAAAGCATAATTTTTTTAAATATTTCCATAAAATTTCAATCTTAATTAGCCGAAGATTTTTGAAAGACCAGCTTTTAAAATTTATAACCTTCCTCTCTTTAAAATAATTTTATCTTTCACAGAGGAAAATACGCACAAGTAAGAAGATGCAGACATAAGCAAACCGGCGTCGAGTACGCGGCAAAAATAATCCGCAAACGAAGACGTTTACTCGATGTGAAAAACGAAATCATGCACGAGATTCGCGTGCTTTTGATGGCATCTCAATGTGAACGAATCGTTTCACTTCACGAAGTTTTCGAAACTGCGAGCGAATACATTTTACTACTTGAAATGTAAGTTTGAATGTCGATCGGTCACCTAAATCTCTTTCGTAATATGATTTTCATATTTTTAGTTTACTTGAAAAGTTATATTTTTAATTAAAAACAATTAGTGAAATAAATAAATCACTCTGATAACAATTATACCTTATCTTCATCTGATAATTATGACCATTTTTTTTCTCTTTAATTCCATCACTTTTCATTGATTAAGAAATGGGCCAAACTTACTTTGATGTTTTAGATTAATTGGTGCATTAATTTTTTTTTAGGGCCGAAGGAGGCGAATTACAAAGAGTATTGGACGAAGAAGATTGCATACCGGAAGCTAAAGTCAAATTGCTTATGAGACAAATACTCGAAGGAATCGCCTTTCTTCATGACTGTAATATTGCACATCTCGACATCAAGGTTTGCACAAAAAAAAACTTTAAGTGCATCGACCGCCACGAACAGCGTAGAGCTAACAAAAACTTTTGTAATGCTTTCAATTCATTTGAAATGAGCTTTATTTAATTTAACGAATACAAAAGGGTTATATCTATTGCAATTATGAATGTCCATTAATTATTAAGCCATTCATAAATCATCTTTTCATCACTATGCAATCAAAAATTTTATCATGAACTTTTTAAACTTTTCATCTTTCTTATTTCAAATTAGTTAAGATTTTTCGAAAGCATGAAATGAATCATAAACAAGATAAATGTAATAAATCCTTTTCTAACTCATGATTTCATAGATTCCTAAATTGAGAAAATTCTTACATTAACATTTTCGATATCTCGGAATGTTGCTTATGTGAATTTTATTTTTCTTCCTTAATTTAATTATATTTTTTTTTCCGCAGCCCCAAAATATACTTCTTGTAAAACAATATCCTGATGTTGACATCAAACTATGCGATTTCGGAATATCTCGATTCATCGCCGAAGGCTCTGAGTTACGCGAAATTGTTGGCACTCCCGATTATGTTGGTAAGGCAAACAAAGATTTCTTTACTGATTTTCACTTCAATCATTTATGACTATTATTTAAATCAGCCTAAGGCAACATGTCTGTTGCCCTTCTTTTTGAATTTTTGTTTTTTTAAATTGCCATGCTATAAGATAGAAACTTCGCACAAATTTTTCATAAAATTCATAAAAATTCCTTTCTAAAAATTTACTGACTAATGAAGTAACTGTAGGCGAATGACAATTCTTTACTAAAAGTTGAATAATGGTTCATTAACTTTCGATGCCGATGACAATTTCTTCCTGTTCATTATGCATTCCATGGATTTCTTCCATGTATTATGAATTAACTGAATTGTTACATTGATTAGATAAATGCACCCTTTTAATTTTTTTTTGTACTCGCAGCACCAGAAATTTTGCAATACGAACCAATAGGACTTGCAACAGATATGTGGTAAGTAGACAGATGAAATTGATATTTGTTAGCATAAAATTTGTTTTTATTTAATCACAGGAGTGTTGGTGTTTTGGCCTTTGTTTTATTGACAGGTTATTCACCTTTTGGTGGGAACACTAAACAAGAGACATTTTTGAATATAACGAACGGAAAGCTTGAATTTAACGATGAAATGTTTGATGGTATCTCAGAAAGTGCGATCGATTTTATAAAGAAGTTACTCGTTAAGAATGCCGAGTAAAATAGTTGTTTAATTTTCTCAGTTTTTAATACTTTTTTGCTTATTTAGGCATCGAATGAGTTATAAGCAAAGCTTGCAACATGAATGGCTCCAAAATATCGTTTCGCTTCCCACCAAAGAATTTTCGATTTCCGTCGCCAGTGAAGAATATGACAGCGATAAAGAAAATAAAGTAATTGGAAACTCTACTGATATTAGTATAAATGAAAATGGAGTAAACAATGAAGATTTCAAACTTCGACTACCTATTATCTCAAATACTTTTGATCCGCAAAATTGCATTCAAAGCAAATCCGCAACTCATACACCTGTAAACAAGTCGTTTTTGTTTTCCATCGAAAAATGTTCGAGAAGCAGATCCTTATCGTTAGAGCGGACCAGCGTCGACTTGGATAAAAGTTCGAAGTTACCACAAATTTCCTCGTCGACCCGAATTTCAACCCAATCTTCCATTGACTTTGAAAGCATATCTCATCGGAATTGCACTCTTTCCTCAGAAGAAAGGGTAGCACTAGTTTGCTAATTGCAAAGTAAACATAATTCAAAATAATTTATAAAAGCTCACATAAATTCACAAAAATTCATTTCTTATAGGTGCTTTACGAATTTATTTAAATTGAAATTATTATTTTTTTTTTCGCAAATTACTATAATTTACGAACTCAGCTTTCGAATAAAACTTATGCAAATTTTTTTTTCTTGTTTGATCATATAAATACAATAAATCATTATACCGAACAAAGTATTGAACTATTTTTTGTTAGATAGACTTGTTTTATAAAGCAACAATATTTGATATTATGTTTGATAATAAGTGAAATTTCACGATGTCTCAAAGTACAAAGACTTACCGGCTGTTCATTGACAATTTGTTACATCTCGTTGAACGAATTTCAATTTGCTAGAGTAGTGTCGACTTTATTTAATACTAACCACTATACTACTTGGAACAGTTTCCCTCTACTCACAAAATGACAGTATATTTTGTTCACACTTGTATATTGAAGATTCCGAGTTTACACATACATGAATAAAGCGGTCTCCTATCTTGTAACTAAGTTTACAAATTTGTCAACACTGATTATGTAATTTAACCAATCAAATGCAAACTTAACGAGTGAAAATAAAAAGTTGGCCTGCGAATGGAAGCTACAAAATGTTAAAATTTTATACATTACCATTTATTCGATCTCGTATAAATTGACTTCGAAATCTAATGTGAGATTATATCTAATGAATACGAATGTACCACCTATTACACTCAGTCGCACAGAAATCTTCCCATTGTTGGGATTTATGTACACAAAAAGGCGAAAATGGATCTTATGCTAATTGCTAAAGCTTACCTCTATTTTCGGTTTTTTCGTATTCGTACACGTTACTCGCTGCTCGCGTTTTGAACACTTGTTGTTTGGACACTCGCGCTTTAGACGCTCGTGTTTCGGACAACTCGTGCATCGGTTTTTCGTTGATTGGATATCAGTATTTCGCACGCTCTTGACTCGGACAACTCATGCATTAGCTACTCGTGTTTCGGACACTATTGATTCTGTAACTAGTGTTAAGCACAGTCGTACTTCAACTGCTCATTCTTCGGACAACTCGCGGACATTAGGTATGTTAATGTTAAACTTATATTTATTTAATCAATTCTCTAATCGTTCGAAATACTTTTAAATTCCATAATTTTTGTTTACTTAAATCCCTACAATGGAAGATTTCTGTGCGACTGATTGTGAGTGTATATCTAATAGACCAATGTACCACAAACATTTTATTCATGATTTTTGCCTAATACTCAATTTTCTACAGAGCGTTCAAAAAGTGAGTGATACACTTTTCGATTGCTAATAACTACTTTAATACACAATTAATTAATTTAATAACAATGAAATAATTGATATTTAAATGAAATTATTTTAAAATACACTTGAAGAACTTATTAATAAAGAAATTTGAAAATTTAAAAATAACGATAATCCTATGAGAGCGCAATTTCATCAACTTTGATTCTAAATAATTGGCAAAAAATAATTTTGTATTAGCTGCTTTTGTCATCATCTCTACAAAAACATCGAAAAAACGTTTTAATGAAGGAAAAATCATTTTTAGTAACTTTGTTTTCTTTTTATCATCCAATGAAAAATGTATCACTTACTTTTTGAACGCCCTGTAGTTCTCACACTTATAAATCTGTTCAAACACATTTTGGCAAATGAAATAAAACATAAAGTCCATGCCAAGTTTCATTTGCATTGAGGTCGAACCAAACAAGTACTTTTCCTATGACAGGCTTAAAGAATCTCGTAAAATCTTGCAAAGCATAAAGAGCTCAATTCGAAATAATTTCAAACGAGAGCTTTTAAAGCTATAGGAAAATGAAACAGAGAGATTTAAAGAAACAACATAGAGAAACATAAATTTTATTGAGAGCAATAAAATCAATCTTTCACTTCATTGCGAGTATTGTTTTTTGGCGTCATATCGAAGCAGTTTTCATCGATAACATTTTTAGTGTTGCAATCAAATCCATTCGAGCAATGTTTTACACGAATGTCCCAAGTCCATCTCCATATTGTATACTTACATGTACAATGTTTGGTTTTAAAGCCGTACACACAATCTTAGAAAAAAAAATTGGTTTGAATCAGATGAATTAAAGATTAACGTGTAAATGATTAAGCAAGATCGAACAAGTGATGGTAACTTACACAAATAACTCTTGCGAATATTGTTTGTCTTCCAACTGCAACATTTGTATTTTTTCGCAGAGAAAAAACCTTTAGACCATTTGACCACCATTTTATTTTCATTTTTGCATTGTTGCTCATCTTCGTTACTTTTTACCTCTTTGCAGAAGCTCAATTCAACCTATTTCATATTTATATTTTCAATTTTTTTTTCAATTAAACGATTTAAATTACCTCGCAATACTGCCACGAGCAGAATGCATCTTCTCGATTCGCCGTTGGTGCGTATAAAAAAGGATGAAGGCGATTATATGATGTTGTTGTTGTCACAAAAAATGACACAAAAACAAATAAAAGCAATTTCAGAGGAAAATCCATTGTATTGCTTCTACATTGACAGTAGATAATCTAACAAAATTCACTTAATCGTGTGAAAATTAACCATGTGTGTTTAATCATATGCTTGACGTATGAGAACTTCGCTTGAAAATGTTTAGTTTGAACACATTTCTCTTTTCGATGTTAGTTTTGCGATCGATTTTTTTAAAATTAATTTTAACAAATTTATTCATTTTTTATCACATAATTTTTCATTAAATTTCGATTATCAAATAATCACGTCATCGCTTGATTTATCCATGAAAGATTTATTTTGTTGTGAATACTATTTCAAAATACCTTTTAGCCAACTTAAACTCGTGTTTATCTTGATAATTTATTGGATAAATGATCTTTCCTGTTTCTATTAATTTTAACAAAAGTTTTTTTTTGACAAAAATCATAAACAACCAAGTTGAGATAAATTACGAAAATGTAAACAAAATTTACAAACCAAAGTTTTGATTATACTACAGAATATGATGTAATCTCATAAAAATGAAAATTAAAAGCATTAGAGCAGGTTGAATAAACAGTTTTTTCGAGAGCCAAAAATAATTGACAAAATGGAATAGAATGAATAGAAAAAAAAGATAAAAGAAAATAAGTTTATTCATTTAACTTTCGTGCATTAATATTAACAATGTTATTCTTGATCTTTAAACATCAAGAAATTCATTTTTAGCTTGTTACAAATGGAATTGATTGAGGTAAGAACACGTTGGCATTCTTTTTTCTTAATTGCTCTATCTGCATCAATGCAGCTGTTATAATATATTCGCATCAAGCGAGAGAGACGCAAATTACGAAAAAAATGTTTGATGAATTTTTCAAGAACTTTTCAAATAATTTTAAAACCCTCAAAAATAGTAAGAATTGTTTTAAGCCAGCAAGAAGTACTTAATGTTCACCAGATGGCTTACTCGAGAAACCCGAGATTCGAAAAAAATTGAGAATATATAAAAGTGGGACTCAAAATTAAAATAACTGAATTAGAAAAAGTTGAACACGGCGGCGATATTTGCCAAAACTTCAGTGGCGCGCACAAGCATTTTTAAAAATGTTGAAAGGAAAGCAGAAGCTAAGTGAATAATAAAGACTTCAACATTATTCTAGCTTTGAATGCTGTCACAGGTACTGAGCAGGATTTCTTAATACAACAAATTCATTATTGTCTGGTATAATAGACCGCTGCTATGCATATTGGATGCTCGCGGTTCGGTAGTCATCGGTCAGTTGGAGAGTACAGTTTGTCGCTTTGTCACATTTCAAGCAGGTTGCAAACAGAACAAAATGCAACGAGAAATGCACATTTTACTGCTAAAGAATTCACAATTTACTCGCTTTTTACTTTTTTCTAAGTTCACTTTACAAATATGCAATTAATGTATGCAAATTAACGACGATGACTTCAGTGTGATTTGTCGTGGTTCATAAAAAATAACTCAAGAGACACGATCAAGAGTTAAGAGTTTGTTTGTTAAAAGAAACGCTTTTTAATCTTCGATACTTTTCATTTGAACTCAGTTTTATAATGCCATCGAAGGTAAGATCACACTTTAATTGTTTCTATGGCATAATAGCTCTAAATGGCTTTTCTTTGTAAAATAAATTTCTATTTTAACTAGAGAGCCCCTAGCTTTCTCTCAATTAAAGCTGCGATAAACTTTTTACCGAAACTGTATTAAGTACACTTTTCCGTGCGCAAATTCACAGCAGGTCCTGTTCAACATAATGATGCAAAAATTACTGAGCATTGCGGAA